>JAEQBH010006344.1:0-221657 GCA_016808115.1 Tetrastigma voinierianum | reverse complement strand
GACAAGCAATCTCTATCTGAGGCCGGGCAGATACCGATTGTCTCTTGGCCTTATACAAGATACAATTGTACTGTGCAGCCTCGTTTATTATCCCCAAGTATACTATTTCTAAGATCGAAATAATCAAGAGCTTCTATGGTCCGGTTATTCTAAGCGCCGTCGTGCTAAGATCAAGGATTCGCGGTGTCTTCCAAAGTGATATGGCTAAGAAATTCAGACGGTTAAAGACCTGAATGATTCAAAATGTTATGAAGCATGTATGGAACTGCTCTACAAGAAGGACCTTGTGGTGGCGTGGGTTCTGGAGGATTTATCTACTGGCAGGGAGCCTCCGAATGCAAAGGTCCCCACGAAGTCGTTCTCGGAGTTGGCTGAAATCCTCCAACTTAGAGAGAGGATCAGACCCTCATAATGCATTGTGGTAATCTGCGGCGCACCTTTTATGGCATGATTTCCCGAACCCGCCACTTTCCTTCCCTATTATGGTGAGCGGATCTCAGATGACTCTCGCAATTCATAGTAATGCTCGAAAGTGGTCAGCCGTTATTGACGGCTGGGGTGGAATCATCATCGCTAATTCAGGTGACCTTATTGCTATCAAGAGCAGCTGTGCCAATTACCATGTCGATGCATCTAAGGAGGATATTATCTCTTGGACTCTAGATCCGTCTGGGGTTTTCACTGTAAGCTCTGCCTGGAACCACTTTAGACCAAAGAAACCGATTGTTAATTGGCACTCTTCGATTTGGTTCCCTCAAGCTATCAGGAGGCATGCTTTCATTGTATGGCTGACCGTACATAACAGATTGGTTACTCAGGATAAGCTTCTCAAATGGGGACTCACCAGCTCTATATCGTGTGTTTTTTGTCGTGCTAATGTCACATGTGAACCACTTATTCTTCAAACCGCCATTTCACACCGGGGTATTTGGAAGAAGATTCTATGGCTGTGTGGGGTATCTAGAATTGAGGAATTGAGAACGAATTCTTGTGGTAATTGCTAAACAAGGGAAAGTCCTTCAAATTTATTACAAGGAAGATTATGCGGTGTCATATCTACCAATTTATGGGGTCATCGAATGGTAGAATTCATGAGAACAATATGTCTGCACTGATACTATCTTTCGTTTCATTTGTGATGATGTTAGACTTCGTATTCGGGTCTCCGTAAGGTTGTTGATAGTCCCTTAAATGTATCAATGTGTGAGAGATGGTCCTTCCTATAAATATTTTATCTAACGGGTAGGTCATGCGGTTTTGATTTGTGATTGTTTCGCTTATGCTGCCTTGCCCTAAGCCAGGGGCGGTTTCTTTGTGTTGTTTCTTGCCCGATTGTGGGCTAGTGTCATTGTTGGGTGTTTAAAGAAAACTGGCTGATGCCCGTTCCTATATTTATGTGTTGCGGCCCGATTTTTCTTCGTCGCCTGTGGCCTCGGGCCTCCGTTCTTTGTATTCTTTGGTTGGGCGTTGTCCCTTTGGTAATAAATTCTTAATTATCCAAAAAAAAAGAAACATATTATGTGTATCCAAGGTTTCATAGCCTCCTGAATATGAATTTTCCAAAATTAAGATTGAATTCTCAATATTTGTTGTATGTCGAGACGCTGCATCCTTTCAGGTTGATTCTCATCAGCCGGCTCCCTATTCCGCCTCATATTAAAAACTAATTGGTCCCACCAAATCACAAGATCCGAGAACCCTATGGCAAAGAAGTTTCAATTTTCTTATTTTCTAATAATTGTGACAATAGAAAACCAACTCCACCTTCCTTTTTTTTTTTTTTTGATAACCAAGGGGTGATCGGTCCGCTTACGCATCCCCATAATCCCCTTGGGGCCCCGGAGAACCGATCAAAAGCCTCCCAAGATACCGGGGAATTCCCCAAAGGTCCCCCTGTGAGACTCCGAACTCGGGACCACCGGGGCCATGGCAGGCCCTAGGCCAACCGAGCTCCCTGTGAGGGATAACTCCACCTTCCTTTCCCACTCAAGATATGCCTCGGGGTCATTCTTTCCTTGGAAAGATGGAACCTTCATTTTTTTTTTTGGATAATTAAGAATTTATTTCCAAAAGGGCAAAGCCCCACAAACAATCAAGAAGAAAACAATGGCTAAGGCCACAAGAGAAAACAACAAACGGACAACACCTCCCCTATAAACATAGGAAGAGGCACAAACCGATATTAAACTACCATATGCCAACAAAGTAAACAACCAAATTAACTAAGCCTACATCCCGGCAGAGGAGAGACAAAACCAAAACCAAAATTCTACATACGTGCCAATGAGACAAACCAACCAACAAAATGCTTCCACAAAATCTTCAGTAAAGGGAGACAAAACCAAAATCCCGCCATCCAACCAAGGCCAAATCAACAACCAACCAAGGGATCAACCCAAATGAAACCACGCTATCCATAGCCCGGGCATAAGCAACCAAGCAAATGACAAAGAGAATTGGGTTCGTGGACATAGCCAAAGTCCCGTAAAATACACCAAACCAGCCAGAATTCCATCAAGACTCCAAACCAATCCAAACCATCTCGACGTCGCCTAATCCGACCTTCGACTCCCATTCATAGACAAATTCACCATAGCTGGTCATCAAACTAAAAACTAGAGCTAAGAAAAATGTCTAAGCGATACACAAATGTATAAATCCGCCCCACTATCACAGGATCCTTCCGGTCGAAAGGCCCAAAAACAGCCCTCGGAATCTCCCTCTTCAGAGGAACTTTGACCCAAACAGGTCCCCTTATCTAAACAAGGAAGACATCGATATAATGATGTCAGGTGACACCACGCTCCACGGCCATCAGCTGTGCCTTACCAAATGGCTGACAATAATCCGAACAATAATCCTGGCCCCCTCAACCCCGAAGAGTGCACATACCCACCGCTTCGAAGCGTACACTAAAAGTAGCGACCGGGTTAGATCAAGGCATATAATATTCACTAAATACATCCCGAGAAGAAAGACATCACCGGGCGCCTGATGAGATATGGAACACCCGACTCCACGGAAATGCTCCAGTGACTGGGACTGAACCCATTGGGACGAGAATCACTTTCCGGGGAAGGGCATGGTTTACCAACTCGCATCACTCGGGATCGCGCAAATGCGAACCCAGAACCATATGACAAGGCAACGCTTTCAGAAATAAAACTGATCTGCACCCATCAATGTCGCCCTCCAGTACTCTCGACGCGACTACCGCCGACTGAGATCTAGATGCGCACTCCACGCCGCGAACATACCCGAAGAACTAGTCGACGGCCTGATTTTTTGTCGGAGCGTCATCGCTGGGCCGCGAAGAGCCCGAATCCACACCTCATCGGTAACGTAACCTGGGTGGGAATCCAATAAAAGTGAAAACCGCCTCGACACAACTTTTCTCGTGCCAAGCCATCAACTCGTTGAAAGCTCAAGACTGCATTCCGAGAACCCCTTTCCATGGGTCGACCACACGTGTTCGACAACCGAAAATCGGTGACCTCATAATCGGCGATAGTTGCACCGGTCCTGTAAATGACGATACTGCTTTCCCGGAACAACTCCGTTTTGGCAAGCCTAGCACTGGAGTTGCTCACATTCCGAAAACCTGATGGGAGAGACCCATCTTCGTCACACCCGTTTTTTGCCAAGGAAGGGGAAACCCGTTTTTGAAGCAAGGTCTTACCCCCCCTGCATTCTGACCTCACCCTGGGACTTGTCATCCCTGAGTATTCAAAGCGAGAACAACACTCTGGATTGCCCTAGTGATGCAAGGTTGGGACCGTGATGGATGATCCAGAAGTTTAGATAAGTCAAAGTATGGGTTTGGGGTAGTTTTCTTGGGTCAAAATAGGTTATGGACGAATTTTGGAGATTTTCTGCTAAGAAAGGTAAATTTATGGGTATATAAGGGGGAAAAGGGTATTTTAGGAATGTTTTAGTAGTGGAACAAGATTTGGAAAGTTTCGGGGTTGAGGCTGGAAAATTTGGTTATGAAAAGCTTAGAGAAAAGATGAGATGGTGAGGAGAGCAGAGTTTCCAGACAAGAGTGGCTACTTACCGTTAATGAACAATCCACACAAGTGATGATGGATGTAAGGCGCCACAAACAACTATGGACTGCTGATCGGGATAAGCCTGACAAAGACTCGCCACCAAGGAATCCACCTAGGTATGAGAAAACTCATTTCTCTTAACTCGCCCTGCTAACCCACCAGATAGTTAGTAACAAAGAGAGTAATCCTTGAAAAGAGTAAACTGGAAATACATAAACTTGAACTCACTTCAAAAGACTAAATTATGGGGTATATATAGCCCTTTACTTTCTAAATCAAATAAAGAAACTCCTACTTTAACCAGTAGGGTAAAAGAAACTTTCTAAATTACAAAGCAACTTCCTAAAAGAAAACTTTCTAAAATAAATAAAGCAAATCTTCCTGTGTGGATAGAATAAAAATATTGGAGCAAATCTTTCTAAAAGGGATAGAATAAATATTGAGCAAATATTTTTAAAAGAAATACAACATAAATCATAAAAACAAACTTACGTAAGATCCTCTGCGCAAGAAGTCTTTCTAAAATCAATATGGCGGTTCCACATCGTGGGCTCCTGCCCAAGTCTCACCACGCTTTTTTTGCCTTCCAACGCCCAAATGAGGTCCAAAAAAGGAGTTTTCTACATGTATTCAATGCGCCTTGACCTCCTAATCCAATTCTTCAATAATTAGGTCGACCCCAATGTTTGGTGTGTTTATAGAAGCTCCCGTGATCACCTAGAGAGCATCCCGAGCCTTACCTCGAATCTTCATTTTAATGTTTCTCAAATTATTATCTTCCTGATTCCTAGCTTCACAGTCTCCCCATACCTCCTATCACCAACAACCGAATCATGATCATTCTCATCCTCAAAACCATTCCTGTCATATTCGTCTTCTTCTACACGCACCCTTTTTCTTGGTAGCCTCTCCTCTCCCTTCTACACCCTGTTGGAGGGTTTCGTGGCTGCTCGAAGCTTTGCACCACCATCTCATGGAATTGTTCCAATTCAGCCTTAAATATCCTCTTTACTTTACTAGTTAAGGCCTCCATAATGAACTTCATATCGAATTCTCCGCTATACTTTCAGATACCGTTGTTGGATATATTGCCGTGAAACCAAGGTTAAAAAGAAAATAATAAAATAGACCTCACAAATCACTCCTCACGTGTTTGCACTCTCAAAGAATGATTCAATTCTGGCTCACTAATGTTTTCACACAATATATTTCATTTTTTTCTCTAAATCCGACCACTCTTGCCTTTTTTCTCCTCGAATTGCTCTTGGGCCTTTGAACCAACCAACAAATCCGATTTTTTCCGCAAAATCAATCAAACCTGATGCTGGAGCATCTATAAACACACCAAACATTGGGAATTCAGCCCTAATTATTGAAGAATTGGATTGGGGAGGTCAAGACGCATTGAATACATGTGAAAACTCCTCGAACTCCATTCGCCTCGGCGCAAAAAACGCTGCCGACTGGACAAACCCCGATGTGGAGCCGCATATTAATTTTAGAAAGTTTGCTTTTATTTATTTTACTAAGATTTGCTTTATTTATTTTAGAAAGTTTGCTTTATTTATTTTAGGAAGATTTTGCTTATTTATTTTAGAAAGTTTGTTTTATTTATTTTAGAAAGTTGGAGTTGCTTTTTTGTAATTTAGAAAGTTTCTTTTCCTAGTTAAAGTAGAAGTCAGTTGGATTTAGAAAGTATGAGGCTATATATACCCCATACGTAGTCTCACAACTCATTCAAGTTGAATAATAATATTTTCTGCATTTCTCTCTTTTTAAGAGTTCCCTCACTTTATCTCGGTGGATTCCTCGGGGACGAGTTCGCGGCTTCTCATACCTTGGTGGGACTCCTCGTGGCGAAGTCTTTGTCCGACTTATCAATCAACCCAGTTGATTGTGGCGCCTTCACTCCATCATCTATCTTGTGTGGATCTTTTCTGCAAGAACCCGTTAGGCAACTACTTTCGCGGCAAACTCTACTCTCCTCACCATCTCATATTTTCTAAAATTTCCATAACCAAATTTCAACCTCAACCCAAAACTTTCCAAATCTTGTTCCATACTAATACTAAAACCTTCCTAAATACCCATTTTCCTTATATACCATAAATACACCGGTCCCTAACTTAGAAAATTCCAAAATTGGCCCATAACCTATTTCGCTTAAAACTAAATTCAAACCCATATTTTGACTTACCTAAACTTCTTGATCATCCATCACTCTGGCCCCAACCTTGCATCAAAGTGGTATCGAGCTCATGGATTGATGGTCGATCATAACCGAACGGTGTGCTTGATGCCAGAGACAAGATCTCTAGATACGGCTTGAGTCGCTTCACTAGCCAAGGAGGAAAAAATAATATGATTTTTATGAAGAGCTTTTGCAACTTAACAACTTAGCGTTTCTTGGGGCACAAGAAAGCTAAAGGTATGTATGTACAAGACTGTGATTATCATGGGAGGTATGATTACTACTACCAGAATGAAGATTACTATAAGAGGCATGGTAACTATGATGAAGGCGTTAGATTCAATCCAAAATTTAACATTCCAGAATTCGATGGAAGGATGGATCCTGATGAATTTTTTGGATTACTTAATATGGTGGAGCATGTCTTTTGAGTATTATGATTCCCGAACGTGAAAGTGAAGTTGGTGGCTACAAAGATGTGCAAGAATGCTTTATTTGGTGGAAAACATGAAGAGACAACGTGGAAAGAGATGGTAAAAGAAGATTCAAACTCGGGAAAGATGAAGAAAGAACTAAAAAGGAAGTACCTTCCCTTTAACTACCGCCAAGACATCTACCCCAAAATCTTAACTTTAAGCAACGAGATTTGAGCGGAGGCATTCGGCCAAGTTTGTAAACCTGATTATCAAAGGAGACTTGCAAGAGGCCAGGAAATATGCATACCCACCACACATTGTCGGTTTGAGATCCGTACGGGAGTTATTTTTTGCAACCATATAATAGTCTTGAAGATGATGAAACTTGTTAAGGTTGGGACAAAAAAAGTATGGAAACTCTACTACAACTAAGAGAGTGTGGCTACGAAGGGTTTGTCGAGGTTCTAATTTGAACTTTAGTGGTAGAAACTACCCACACTAGTAAGGAGTGAAGCACAACAAGAATTGGCTTCTAAGTCAAAGACGTGTTTTAAGTGCCAAGGGTTGGGGCATATTGATTTTGAATGTCCTAACCAAAGCGTCGCTTTAATCGAGGAAGATGGAATAAGGAAGAAGATGTCAACAAGTGATCAACGAACCATGTCCAAGAAGACGATGAGAATAAATCACTGCTGTCAAAATCTAAGTTTGATGTTGAAGAAGTAGTCGAATCTAACCATATCCAAGAAGATGAGGAGAAGAGTTCACTACCATCAAATTTTGATTTAGAAATCAAAGATGTTTCAGATGCGACGACTTTGGTTGTCAAGAAAAACCGAGTGAAAAGGAGATTCTCACTAGAAGCAAAATCGATTATAGAATTTGTTGATGTAATGCCTGAAGAAATACCACACGGTTTTCCACCTATGAGGGGTATTCAACATCAAATAGACCTCATACCAGGTTTGGTTTTTCCTAATAAGCTAGCCTCTATGAAGAGCCCTAAGGAGCATGAAGAGTTTAAAACACAAGTTGATGATTTTCGACTGCTGGCTTGTTCAAGAGAGTGAAAGTTCCTATGTGGTTCTAATTGTGTTGGTGCATGAAAAAAGATGGATCTTGAGTATGTGTTTTGGATTGCTGCTTTCAACAACATTTTTATTCATAAGGAAGCAAGATTCAACAAAGGGCAAAGAGTGGAACAATATGAAAAGACAAGCATACGGTTGTTATCAACGCCTGGTATTTGATCCAGGAGGATGGATTCGGTTACACATGATAAAAGAGAAGTATTTCAAGTTGTGCACAAGAATAGATGGTTCTTCCAAGATTATTAAGAAGATCATAAAGAATGCTTACAAGGTTAAATTGTCCGATGACTGCAATATCTTGCTTACATTCAAGGTTGCGGATTCGAGGCCTTATCATGGTGAAGACTTGAGGACAAGTCTTTTTTTCCCAACTATAGGGGTTTGATGCAGGAGCATCTATAAACACACCAAACATTGGGAATTCAGCCCTAATTATTGAAGAATTGGATTGGGGAGGTCAAGACAAGATCACTACATGCTAAAACTCCTTTTCAACCTCATTCTCGCCTCATAAAAACGCTGCCTCGACTCGGGACAAACCCCGATGTGGAGCCGCCATATTAATTTTAGAAAGTTTGCTTTATTTATTTTACTAAGATTTGCTTTATTTATTTTAGAAAGTTTTGCTTTATTTATTTAGGAAGATTTGCTTTGTTTATTTTAGAAAAGTTTGTTTTATTTATTTTAGAAAAGTTTTTGGGAGTTGTGCCAGGTTTAGAAGTTTTTTCCTAAGTTAAAAGAGTTATTGCTTTTTTGAAGTATGAGGTTATATATACTTCATAATGTGTCTTTTGATAATCGGGTCGTTTATTAATATTTTCGCATTTCTTTTAAGAAGTTCTTTTTCATCTTCTCGCGGATTCTCGTAGTTCGCGGCTCATAGCTTCTGGTGGATTTCTTGGTGGCTAAGTCTTTGTTCGACTCTTATTGTCAATCCTGCTCATAGCATTGTGGCGCCACCATCACTCATCTTGTGTGGATTTTCGCAACCCGCAGTAATTATTTGTGCAAATTTTCATTTCACCATTTTCATATTTTCTTTCTAAAATTTTATAATCAGTTTCAATTTTTCACCCAAATCTTCTGCCTTAAACATAATTGTTAAAACCTTCCTAAATTACCATTTTCCTTTATATACATAACACACTGTCCCTAACTTAGAAATCTCTCCAGCTCCTACAACCTATTTTGGCTTTAGAAACTGCCTTAAACCCATATTTGACTTATTTGGGGTCCTTGATCATCCATCACGGTCCCAACCTTGCATCAAAACCCTACCAAAGGACAGGTTGGTGGCATCAACCAATATTCAAGTCTTTTACTTAAGGCAACAAAATATTCAAGTCTATTGAGTCCTTGGTTGCCTTTGCCCTGGCTGTGGGCGGGGTTATGGGTTGTTTCTTATCTGCCCGGGTTGTGGGCTTGTGTTTTGGTTTGATGCAAGGTTGGGACCGTGATGGATGATCCAGAAGTTTAGGTAAGTCAAAATATGGGTTTGGGGTAGTTTTCTTGGGTCAAAATAGAGGTTATGGACGACCCTTGAGATTTTCTAAGTTAAGAAAGGTAAATTTATGGTATATATAAGGGGAAAAGGGGTATTTAGGAAGGTTTTAGTAGTATGGAACAAGATTTGAAAGTTTTGTGTTGAGGTTGAAAATTTTGCCATGCGGAAAGTTTAGAGAAAAGATGAGATGGTGAGGATAGTAGAGTTTCGACAAGGGAAAATTACTTAACGGTTAATGAAACGATCCACACAAGATAGATGATGTAGTGAAGGCGCCTACAATCAACTATGGATCGTTGGATTGATAAGCCGACAAAGACTTCGCCACCTAGGAATCCACCTAGGTATGAGAAGCCACGAGCTCGTCCCCAAGGGAATCCACCCAAGAGATAAGAGAACAAAAGAGAGCTCTTAAAAAGAGAAATCTGAAAATATTATTAAACTTGAACTGATTTTTAAAAGACTACATTAGGGGGGTATATATAGCCCCATACTTTCTAAATCAAAAAAGCAACTTCTACTTTAACTAGGAAAAGAAACTTTCTAAATTACAAAAACAACTTCTACTTTAACTAGAAAAGAAACATCTAAATTACAAAAAAGCAACTCCTAAAAGAAACTTCTAAAATAAATAAAGCAAATCTTCCTAAAATAAATAAAGCAAACCTTCTAAAATAAATAAAGCAAACTTTCTAAAATAAATAAAGCAAACTTTCTAAAATAAATAAAGCAAACTTTCTAAAATAAATATGGCGTACCCACATTAGGGTTCGTCTGTCCACCACTGTTTTTCATTTCTTCCAAGGCCCAAATGAGGTCCAAAAAGGAGTTTTCACATGTATTCACGCGGCCTCGACCCCTCCCCAATCCACCTCTTCAATAATTAGGGCCGACCCCAATGTTTCGAGGTGTTTATAGATGCTCCCCGCATCAAACCCCCTATAGTTGGGAAAAAAAGACTCTGGCCCTCAAGTCTTCACCATGATAAGACCTCAAACTTAACCTTGAATGTAGGCAAGATATTTACCACCGGCAATTTAACCTATAAGCACTTTATGATCTTCTCTAATAATCTTGGAAGAACCATCTATTCTTGTGCACAACTTGGAACACCTCTCTTTATCATGTGTAACCGAATCCATCCTCCGGATCAAATACCACTCGCTGATAAACCTTCATATGCTTGTCTTTCATATTGTTCCACTCTTTGCCCTTTGTTGAATCTTGCTTCCTCATGAATCAAAATGTTGTTGAAAACTTGGCAATTAAAACACATACTCCAAGATCCATATTTTTCATGCACCAACATAGTGGGAACCACATAGGAACTTTGACTCTCTTGAACAAGCCCTTTGTCAAGAAAATCATCAACTTGTGTTTTAAACTCTTCATGCTCCTTAGGGCTCTTCATAGAGGCTAGCTTATTAGGAAAACCAAACCCGGTATGAGGTCTATTTGATGTTGAATACCCTCATAGGTGGAAAATCAGGTGGTATTTCTTCTCGTGCATTACATCAACAAATTCTATAATCGATTATTTCTGGAAGAGAATTCTCCTTCTAACCTCCTGGTTTTCGCTCCCTCTCAAGGGAGTATGGTTCGCTCCCTTTTCCCGAATGGGCCGGGTCTGGTCGATAACCAATTCTTATTCTCGTGGTTTCCGTCCCTTTACTAGGACTTTTTCTGGGGAGATCAGTGCCACACCTACGCGTATCTTCGTAGAAACAAATTGTCGCTTGGCTTTCGCCTGATCTAAGGTTGGCAAAGAAAGGCCATCCTCCATCATGTGCGCAAGGTTAGTGAATGATATCCACTTACTCAAGGGATGGCTGCGACTCGCACAAGGGTTCTCGAATGCCTCTGGGTGGAGGAACCCGCCGATCGAAAGGACTCCATTGCCTTCCGGTTTCACGGCCAGGCCCTCGTCTTTCACCGACTTCTCGTCTCAGCGAACCGTGAAAGCAAGAGACCTTTTATGCGTCGCGACCTCGCTTTAATGCGTGATTTTCCATCCACCCAGCGATCGCTGGGCTTAAGCCGATTTGAACGTAGACGCTCAAGCGACGCCGAAGACGAAGAAGGCCGGCGGATTCGGAATGCCAACACCGTCCTCTGGGTATTCGGGTTTATTGAGATATGAACCTGGGTTTCCAGATCTGGTCAATGGCAACATTGACATCATGCCGGCGGGTTTCCGACAGGCCTACGATTTGGCCATTTCAGTGGAATCCAAGATCCTACGAGGTCGGCCGTTGTCAACCTCGTTTGCGACGATAATTTCCGGAACTCATGTAGTTCGTCATGCTCAGCCTGTTCGCCCCAAGTAGAGGTCAGGTTTGACTCAATGTTGCCGGTGGTGGTGGGATTTGCTGTTGGGGTCCTTGGGTGGCTCAATGTACTCTCCTGAGAGTGGCATCTAGACTAGTGCTGAGTTCCCTGGACTCAAATCTCTTTGTCAATGCTAGATTACTTTTCCCCGTCAGGTCAGGTGGTTCCCCTGGGTGTTCCCTTGGTTAGTTTGTCTGTTGCCTTTCTACCGGGCGCAGGTTATGGCTCGCTATCCTTCACCGGCCAGAGTTTGGTCTTGGCGTCGGGTCATTGGTCGTCTGCTTCATGGTCCGGCTCGATTGTCTATCCTTCGCCTCCGATGTGGGTCAAGGTTATTTTGTATGGTCGCGTTTGAATGGGCTGATGCCCTTTCCTATGTTTATGGGGGAGGTACATCCGATTTTCGCTTGCTCTTGTGGCCGCTTGTTTGCACGGGGTATCATGTATTCATCTACCATTTTGGAAATGGGCACTATCCAAAAAAAGAGAATTCCTTTTCACTTTCGATTTCTTCAACAACCAAAGTCGTCGCATCTAAAACATCTTTAATTTCTAAATCAAAATTTGACTCAGAGTGAACTCTTCCTTCTTCTTGGATATGGTTAGATTCGACTACTTCTTCAACATCCAACTTAGATTTTAACAGCAGTGATTTGTTCTCATCGTCTTCTTGGACATGGTTAGATTCGATCACTTGTTCAACATCTTCTTCCTTGGCTTCATCTTCCTCAATTAAGGCAAACGCTTTTTGGTTAGGACATTCAGAATCAATATGCCCCAACCCTTGGCACTTAAAACACGTCTTTGACTTAGAAGCCAATTCTTGTTGTGCTTCACTCCTTACTTGAGTGGGTAGTTTTCACTTCAGGATTCCAAGAATTAGAACCTCAACAAACCCTTCATTAGCCACACTCTTTGTTGAAGTAGAGTTTCCATACTTTTTTGTCCCAACTCCTTCAAAGCAGTTTCATCACATCTTGAAGACTATTATGCGGTTGCAAAAATAACTCTAGCAATACCCGCATCTCAAAACCAAAGAATGTAGTGGTGGGCTATGACATTTCCTCGCCTTGCAAGTCTCCTTTGATAATCAAGTTTACAAACTTAGCCGAATACTCCTCCACACTCAAAGACATGCTCCACCATATTAAGCCAATCCAAAAATTCATCAGGATCCATCCTTCCACGACCTGAATGCGAAATTTTGATCGCATCTAAAGCCTTCATCATAGTTACCATGCCTCTTATAGTAATCTTCATTCTGGTAGTAGCAATCATACTTCCCATGATAATCATAGTCTCGTACATACATACCTTTAGCTTTCTTGTGCCCCAAGAAACCTTCAAGTTGACTAGGCTGCAAAAGCTCTTCATAAAAATCATATTTTTCCTCCTTGGCTAGTGAACGACTCAAACCGTATCTATAGATCATGTCTCTAGCATCAAGCACACCGTTTAGTTTATGATCAGCCATCAATCCATGAGCTTTGATACCACTTTGATGCAAGGTTGGGATCGTGATGGATGATCCAGAAGTTTAGGTAAGTCAAAATATGGGTTTGGAGTAGTTTTCTTGGGTCAAAATAGGTTATGGACGAATTTTGGAGATTTTCTAAGTTAAGAAAGGTAAATTTATGGTATATAAGGGAAAAGGGGTATTTAGGAAGGTTTTAGTAGTATGGAACAAGATTTGGAAAGTTTTGTGTTGAGGTTGAAAATTTTGTTATGGAAAGTTTAGAGAAAAGATGAGATGGTGAGGATAGTGTAGCTCAGACAAGAGTGGTTACTTACCGGTTAATGAACGATCCACACAAGATAGATGATGGAGTGAAGGCGCCCACAATCAACTATGACTCGTTGATTGACAGCGGACAAAGACTTCGCCACCTAGGAACCACCTAGGTATGAGAAGCCACGAGCCGCCCTCAAGGGAATCCACCCAAGAGATAAGAGAACAAAGAGAGAGCTCTTAAAAGAGAAATCGAAAAATATTATTAAACTCGAATCCGATTTTTAAAGACTACATTAGGGGGTATATATAGCCCCATACTTTCTAAATCAAAAAGCAACTTCTACTTTAACTAGGAAAAGAAACTTTCTACTCCAAGCAAAGAGGATGCTCTAGGGCATCCCCGCCATCGTCACACCGTGTGTGATCAAAGCGTCAATATTATGGATAGCTGAATGTGGCATCAGTTTCAATGCCCGACATACAAGGGAATGTGTTTCCGATCCCTTTCATAGGGATCCTGTTTTATATTTTGCTGTATCCCGCCCCGCTAACATGGAGCAAATGTATCGCCGCTGCGTAGCTGGGCGAGTCTTCACTAAGGTTTAATCGAACTCGATCGGTGACAAGCCCAAGATCGGGCGACGCCGATGCGTAGTGCCTGTCAGATCCGCTTATCCCATCATCGCATGATCTGGGGCTCGATTTCTCCGGGTTTTACTCCAACCGTACCTACTCGCTAGACCGAAAGCAGGTGTGGCCACGCGCAACACGTACCTTAAATTGAGCCCCACTTCACGTGCTGGATCCGGGTAAGCCGCCTTAGAATCTTCGGCCGGATCTATGAATGGTCAAGCCTACCGCTTTTGTTCTCCGAAGCTGCATATGTCGCTACGAGATCGCGGCGCTACCGTGATCCAAGTGGGAATAAGTTCCAGGTGCGCATTTCATGGTTCAAGGATCTCGATTTTCACTCGATCCCGACTACAAGCCGCCGCCGACGGCGGTCTATGGATCTCGCGGTCGAAGTTCCGATGCGGTGTGGGTATCAAGCACCGATTTTCGAGATAACGCAAATTATTGGTCTCTGATCCGGGTTTTACACTCCTATCCCAACCGCTCATCGAGGTCGTGCAGAATCCCATGACTAAGATACTCCCGCTCCGCCTTCTAAGCTTTCAAAAGCGTGTTCATGAACCTATGACCGAAAGGTTGAGTCATGGGTGAAGTCCCGAAAGGGTTTTCATTGTATCAATTCCCACCGGCCGACGAGGTGTGGATCTGGGCTTTCAAGGCTAAGGAAGACGCCGCTTAACGCAGATATTCGACTACCACTGCGGTTGTCCGTACCTAGATCTCTAGATCCATTGGTAGTGCATCGTAGATGGAGGCCAGAGAGACGGCGTTTCCGACCATCACGGAGCGGCTCTCACCCATGTGGGCCCACCCCGCCGTCAGAGCGCTTTTCCTATGGGTCCCATATTTCCAACTTAACTCCGTGATGTCCACTCCGGGAATATAGCCTTCGTCGCATCGCTAGGTCAGCCACACAGCAGGCTCATGCTGAACTATGGACTATGTGACTCTTCTGGGGATAAAGGACCTGGACATTGTTCGCCATTATGGTCAATGGCTGATAAGCCCTTGGTCAAAGTTCCGGGCAGGAGACCGGGTCAAGCTGGGGCCTCCGGCCGTAGAGGAATGTTGTGAGTATGGGGCGGATTGCTATGTTCGGGCACGCGACATTGTTTGCCGCTATGGTTTTTAGTTTGACTAACCGTTATGGTCGGAATTCGTCTTCAAATGGGGAGATTTGAAGTTCATATTTGGCGAAGTCAAGATGTTTTACTAGGAGTGGCTTCCAGCGTACTGGTGTAGTTCCCTGGACTCATTTCTCGATGTCTTTGCTAGTTTGCTTGTGGCCGGCCTCCTTGGTTGGGGCAAGCATGAGTTACCTGAGATATATCCTCCCTGCGCTTCTGGTTAGAGTGGTTACCATTTTCCTATATTAAGGATATCATTTCCAATCATTCGTCTCGATTCTCGGGTCGCCATGTTTATGGGTTTGTTTCATTTGAGAGTTACCTCGGTTCCCTGCATCTTAAGCGCCTGATTATGTTTTGCACTTGTCGATGTGGGCTTATGTTTATCTCTCTGGTCTTGTGGGGATTGTTTACAGTGGCTTGTTGGTTCTCGTCGATGTGAGATCCTTGGGACGGGGCCGACGCTCCAGGCCTCTAGGGGAGGTGTCAGTCCATTTGTCTTTCAGTAGCCTTTTTTGGCTCGTTGTATTGTTCTTGTTTGTTCGGGCATTGCCCTTTTTGGAAATAAATTCTTAACTATCCAAAAAAAAAAAAAAAAAACTTTCTAAATTACAAAAAACAACTTCTACTTTAACTAGGAAATGCTCCCTAGGGCAAACCAGGTCGTCAACGCATTGAGGATGGTCAAAGACTCTGCGGTGGTCCGGTGTTGCGGAGGGGGTCCACGTACTGGCCTCCCAAGATGTAACTCACTGGGGTTCCCAAAAAGGGAACCAATGTCAAACTGCACGACAATGAAGTGTTCTCCCAAACCGAAAGCACACGGCAGGGTTGATCCGTGCGAGCGCCGAGTGGGGACTCCAAGGCCAAGGAAGCCATCTCGCGAGTGATCGCAAACACGACGGCTGGAAACGAAGCTTAGCTCACGGCGAGGCTGATCCAGATGGCGCCGCCCCTATGAGTCAGATCCGCCTCTGGGGCTCAGATGACACGTCGTACGAGCCTGCCAGATTCAACTGGCGAGTTTCACACAAATGGATCTCATCTGAAAGGTACGAAACTCCAACCTCGTGAGTCAAGCCAATGGGCGAATGGAGCGGTCCACAACATCTGCTCGCTCACCCCGACGAGATCGATCGGAATGGCGCCGTCCTACGAACCCAATTCCGTACCACTAGGTATCTTCCAGTTCTCCCCGCTTCGCAATTCTCATGGCAAGGTGACGAGCAAGCGAGGGAAGCGGCCTGAACCGTGGAAAATGGGTATGTCTCAATCAGAAAATCGAGTTCCTACGCCATTATTTTGACTCTACGATCCTCCAAGAAAGCCTGGTGTTTCATCCCATGCCCGTGAAAACAGGAGTCCCAGTCATGAGCCGCATTATGTCAAGGTAATAGAGCTAAGCCTCTCGGCCAGCGCGAACGAGGTATCACTTCGGGTGGGAAGCGGGGTGTTTAGTTCGGGCAATTCCGACAAGCTGACTCCCATTCTGGTACGATCACCGGGTTACCGTGACTTTCGGGGCAAGAGTGGAGATGCCTAAATATCAACCGAATGGTTTGTTCTTCTTCGATTCGGGACCCTGAGGCGCTGGGATCAAGTTATGGATAATTCCACCATGGCATTTAGCTGTGAGACCGCTCATATTACGTGTACGGAAGCCCGAATGGACATGCTCAACGTCCAATTCATCATCTATACCACTGGGGTCAGGTTCTATAAGTAACATCTCTCCGAATACCGGACGAGCATCGGTCTTCGCACATCGCAAGCACCGGGCTGATCCCGCACTCCTCGATCCTCTCACCGAAACCAAACAAAACCTGTCTTTGCTAGAATTCAGTAGAGGTCGGGGTTGGATTGCGGAGTTCCCTAACCTGCTCCCGGATGTGGTAATGGCACACCTACCATAAGGATTGAACATCCCTGGCCTCAATGTTGTTCTCGAATGCAACCCTTTGGTCATAACCTCGTTAAATTGTCAAGCCACAAAGAGACCGAAAGCAAAGGGTATTATCACACCGGGAACAAGAACAGAGGCAGAATGGAATAAATTGAGGTTAAGGGGAAGGATTGAAGATAAGAAATGAACGCATGCAGCCGACCGAGATGCCCACTGTTTCCAGTCTATTTCTCCCCGTAACACTTGAAGAAGCCGGGTTTTGGTTTGGACGTAGTGGACAGTTGCAAGGCTATTGAGGTTGACGCCCCTCTTAAGCTTCATGGCAACACCTTTGCTTGTCTAGCGCAAAGCGAGGTAGAGGATCCTATTGAGGAAGAGGGTTCGCTGCCCGCCCCTACTGCAAGCACTGATTTTTCAGATACCTCTCCCATTATTGACACTTTCAGGCACATAAAGAGGGTTGATGAGCTGGATTTCACGCCTCGTGTTTCTCTCAAGGAAGAAGCTCAAGAACAAGAAACTGAGTCTCGCTAATCTCAAGCAGATCCGTGGATAGGGGGACTCCACATCTTCCCAATGGTTAAGTTCGGCCTTGGAACATAAGGGCTTCTGAACGACCCTCAAGCAAAGAGAAGTGCTGTTTCTTTGTAAGGTTCTATGATCTTGATTTTACTGCCTGAAACTCTAGTGCGAGCGCATAACGGTGTGATTAATTTTTGGCTCTCTTTCCAAGCAGGAGGCTTTTCCATAACTATGAGCATGCTCAAATTTGGTAGAATCCGGATTTGTGGTAACCCGAAAAGGTCAAGATTGATATTATTCACTCCATGGACTAAGCTATGCTTCGCCATTACTACTGCACTGGGAAAGAATATCTCCTCTCGTTACTTCCTCCAGCTACTTCAAACAAATTACATGGATGTAAGAGTGCTCCGCGCCATCTCTATGCGGGTGTGAGCCCTTGGTTGGCCAAAATCCCTGGATGATTATGGGCGATTTCAATACCACCAGATTTAGCAGTGAAAGGTCCGGGGCAACATCTGAATGACACGCCCATGAACGACTTCCCACGAAAGTGCCCGTTTCTCCCTTGAGCTTCATGGATGTTCCTTTCTTGGGGCCTTTATTCACTGATGAACCTGCTGGTGTTAACCTCATTGCTAGGAAGTTAGACAAGATGCCCCAAAATGAGTGCAAAATTGGATTTATTCCCAATGCATCTACTGGGGTTCTCCCCAGTTATCCGATCATTGCCCTTGGTTACCGCTTGAAGGAAAATCAGTCCCGGGCCCGTGAAACTTATCCTTTCAAATTCTTGACTGGTCGATCATCCCGACTCTATCAACAGGAAGGAAGCATGGAGTTATGAAGTCTACAGACTCTATGTTCAACGTCCCGCTAGAAGTCGGCAGAGTGTGTGAAGGCCACCCTAAAAGCCTTCAACTTTCGACTTTAGTGGATTGCATGAGCGCCAGTTATGGCGCCGACAGACATCTCTTGCCGTGCCCAACCGTGCTTAACAAGCCTCTTAACCCCATGTCGGGGAAAATGAGAGGATGTGCTTAAAGAATTATCATGACTTTAGCCGTCACGAGGAGGGTTTCTCACAGTAATTAGTTCAATGGCTTAAACTCGGGGATCAATTAGCTTCTTCCACAAGGTCACAAAGCTCGTAATGCTAGGAAAGGTTTTAAAGGTTAATACTATGGCGAATGGTCGCAGAACCGGGCACCCTATGTCATCAGCAGAGTCAAGAGACACTTCCAAGGTATTTTATGTTCAGTTGATTCCTCTGCTTAACCACTCCGAGTATTTAAACAACTTGGATGGCTTCAGATGGTCACCTCAGCATTTGGATACACTGAATAAAACAATTTCCCATGATGAGATACGAGGCCATTTTTTCCATCGATGATCCTGCCCCGGTCCCGATGGTTTTTCTCCCTCACGCTTCAAGGCTGCTCGGGCATTATTGAAGGATGTCATAACAAATTGCGGAGTTCCTTTGAATCAAGTATGTTTCACGAGACACTAGTTGCCATAAATGGTGCCTAAGGTTCCAATCCCGGTTCTTAATGACATAGCCTATTTCTTGCCGTAAATTCACCCAGGCGATCTCAAGATCATTGTCACAGAGTTAAAAATGCGTTGTATCCCGTGATATTATCAAATTTCCTCGTGAAATCGCTTTTGTTCAAGGCCTGGAGCATGCCGACAATGTCCTTATCACCCAAGACCTTATGTTAAACTACCATCGTGAGATGGGTCCTCCTAGGTGTGCGATGAAGAGCTGATGATCATGAAGGCATACGGCAGCTTAGGTGGGACTGTATCTGAGCATTTTCTCATGTATAGCACTCTTCACCTTTGAAATGTGGCTATGGCATGCATCTCACCCGTCCTTCTATTTAAATGTGAGCTTAAGGGTTTTTGCTAGCAAGCTGGGTTAAGGGGCAGTGTAATCATTATCTCCTTTTTTTATTCATCCTCGCAATGGAGGCCTTTTCCGCATCTCAGCGCGGCAACCAATGTGCATGGGTTTCGCTTTCACCCCGCATGTAAGGAAAAACAACTTAACTCACTTATGCTTCTATGTGATGATATGTTTTTATTTTCCGGGGGACGATTCCAAAGTTGTTCAGTCTTTATGGAAGAATTGCTGTGCTTCATAGCTTCTGTGGCTTCAAGTGAACAAACAAAAGTGCCATTTTCCTAGCCTATTCGATGAAGTTAGGTATGACTTGTCGAGCGCCACGTGGTTCAGCCGTGGGCAAGTTTCCATGAGATATCTGGGGAGTCCCTTTGATTTCTACAAGGCTCACCCACTCTGACTGTATGCCTCTTATCCAAAGAATTACGCAGACCCGCCTCGACTAGCAACTCTATCTTATGCCTAAGAAAATACGCTTGATTGCTTCGGCCTTATACGCATACAATTGTACCGGGTGCAAACTGCGATATTCCTGGGCATACTATATCTAAGATCGGCGCTATTGCGCCTTCTTATGGTCCGGAAAGTCCGAGCTCGCTGTACAAGATCAATCGGGAGTCAAAGAACCGCAAAGGAGGAGAGGGCGGTTCGGGCCTCTGACGTGTTAAAGACCGAATGATTCAAATGTTATGAAGCATATATGGAATCGCCTTCTTCAAGAAGGACTTTGAAGGGTAGCGTGGGTTCTGAGGTTTTATCTCATGTGCAGTAGTCTCTGAACGCAAAGGTCCCTACGTGTTGTTCTTGAGTCACAAAATCCTTCAACTTAGAGAGGATCAGACTCCCTCATAAAGCACAAGGTGGGTGACTGAGCGCGACTTTCTTATATGCATGATTTCTCCTGAACCCGCTTGGTCCTCTCCTTCCCATTATGGTGAGTTTGATCTTGTATGATTCCGTAATCTATCAGAATGCTCGAAAGAAATGTAGTTATTGATGAGGGGTGGAACTCGGTCTATCGCTAATTCCGGGACCTTATTGCTATCGCTAATCGGGGCTTGTGCCAATTACCATATCGATGCCTCTGTAGGCGATTCTATTTCTCGGCTACGCATCCTTCCGGGTTTTCATCAGTATTCTGCTTGAACCACTTTAGGCCAAAGAAGCCGTTTGTTAATTGCACTATTCGATCCGTTCCCCCAAGCCATCAGAGGCATGCTTTCATTGTCCTGTTGGTCGTCGTAATTGCATTGGTTACCTGTGATAAGCTTCCTCAAGTGGGGTCTCACCAATTCTATATCCCGTATTTTGGTCGTGCTAATGTTGGAAGGACAGAACCACTATCTTTCGCTGCCACCACAAACGGTATTCGCGCAGGATTCTATGATCGCGTGGGGTCTCTAACTCCGGTAGGCTGGGAGAACGAGCTATTATGGTAATTGCCATCAAGGGAAAGTCCTCTCAAATTTCTATTATAGCAAGATTGTATGGGGCGCTACTATATACCACCTAGTCAATGGAATAGAAGAATTCAAGAGAACAACTATGCTACACCGACACTATTTTTCGCCCATTCAGGATTTATTAGACTTCAGATTTCCGGCATCTCGTAAGGTTGTTGATGATTCCAAACAGATCAATGTGTGAGAGATGGTCCTTCCCATTAATATTTTAACCTACAAGAGCTTATTGCTGACTATAGTTGTCGCCTACGCTTCGCTTCCGGCCAGGGATCCGCTGCTTTTCGCCTGGGCTTGTGGGCTTGTTTTTCATGGTTTTTGTCGGGGGTTTTGTGCGTTGTTCGGCTGTTGCCCGTCCAGATTTGTGGAAAGGTCCGTTTTTCTTGCCCGCTCTTGGCCTCTGCCTCGCTTGTATTTCTTTGGCCGGGCGTTGCCCCTTGTAATAAATTGATGCAGGAGACCAGAACACACCAAACATTGGGAATTCAAATTCTAATTATTGGAAGAATTGATCAGAGCTCAAGACGCATTGAATACATGTGAAAACTCCGACCTCATTCGCCTTGGAAGGCAAAAAAAAACGTGGTCGACTTCGACAAACCCCTTGCGTGGAGCTGCCATATTAATTTTAGAAAGTTTGCTTTATTTATTTTAGGAAGATTTGCTTTATTTATTTTAGAAAGTTTGTTTATTTATTTTAGGAAGACTTGGTTTATTTATTTTAGAAAGTTTGCTTTATTTATTTTAGAAAGTTTTTTAGGAGTTGCTTTTGTAATTTAGAAAGTTTTTCCTAGTTAAAGTAGTTGTCTTTTGTACTTCTAGAGTTTCTTTCCTAGTTAAAGCAGAAGTTGCTTTTGATTTAGGAAAGTATGGGGCTATATATACCCCTAATGTAGTCTTTTGACGATCGCTCAAGTTTTCTAATAATATTTTATTTCTCTTTAAGAGTTCTCTTGCTCTCTTATCTCTTGGGTGGATTCCTTGGGAACGAAGTTCGTGGCTTCTCATACCTAGGTGGATTCCTTGGTGGTGAAAAGTCTTGTCCCGCTTATCAATCAACCCGTCCATAGCTGGATCGTGGGCGCCTTCACTCCATCACATCGCTGGATCGCTTCACAACTTAGCAACCACTTCAGGCAAACTCTACTATCCTCACCATCTCATCTTTCTAAACTTTCCATAACCAAATTTTCAACCTCAACCCAAAACTTTCCAAATCTTGTTCCATACTACTAAAACCTTCCTAAAATACCCCTTTTCCCTTATATACCATAAATCCCTTTCTTAACTTAGAAATCTCCAAAATTGCCCATAACCTATTTTGACCCAAGAAAACTACCTCAAACCCATATTTTTAATTTACTCTAAACTGATCATCCATCACTGGCCCCAACCTTGCATCAAAGTGGTATCAGAGCTCATGGATTGATGGCTGATCATAAACTAAACGGTGTGTTTGATGCTAGAGACAAGATCTCTAGATACGGTTTGAGTCGTTCACTAGCCAAGGAGGAAAAATATGATTTTTATGAAGAGCTTTTATACTCTAGTTTAACTTGAACGCTTCTCGGGGCACAAGAAAGCTAAAGGTACGTATGTACGAGACTACATTATCATGGGAGGTATGATTGTTACCACCGTAATGAAGATTACTATAAGAGGCATGGTAACTATGATGAAGGCTTTAGATTCAATCCAAAATTTAACATTCCGAATTGATGGAAGGATGGATCCCCATGAATTTTTTTTGATCGCTTAATATGTGGAACGTGGTTCTTGAATATTATGATCCCCCGAGAAGCAAAGGTGAAGTTGGTGGCTATCAAGATGCAAGAATGCTTTTCTATTTGGTGGAAAAACATGAAGAGACAACGTGAAAGAGATGGTAAAGAAGATCTCAAACTGGGAAAGATGAAAAAGAACTAAAAAGGAAGTACCTTCCCTTTAACTACCGCACATCTACCTCAAATCGTAACTTTAAGCAAATCTAGATTTGAGTGTGGAGGGAGTATTCTACTAAGTTTGTAAACTTGATTATCAATAAAGGAGACTTGCAAGAGGCCGAGGAAATATGCATAGCCCACCACTACATTGTCAAGCTCGAGATCTAGTATTGCTGTGAGTTATTTTTTCAACCATATAATAGTCTTCAAGATGCGATGAAACTTGCTTTGAAAGTTGGGACTAAAAAAGTATGGAAACCTCTACTACAACTAAGAGTGGCTAATGAAGGGTTTGTTGAGGGTCTAATTCGAATCCTAGTGGTAGAAAACTACCCACACTCAAGTAAAGAGCGAAGACTACAAGAATTGGCTTCTAAGTCAAAGACGGTTTTAAGTGCCAAGGGTTAGTATTACTGATTCCGAATGTCCTAACCAAAAGCGCTTGCCTTAATCGAGGAAGATGAAGCCAAGGAAGAAGATGATGAACAAGTGATCGAATCTAACCATGTCCAAGAAGACGATGAGAATAAATCATCAAGTAGCAACCTAAATCGATGTCAAGAAGAACAATCTAACCATATCCAAGAAGATGAGGAGAAGAGTTCACTAAATGGCCAAATTTTGATTTAGAAATCAAAGATGTTTCAGATAACGATTTCTCGTTGTTCAAGAAACAAAAAGTGAAAAGGAATTCTCACTAGAAGCAAAATCGATTATAGAATTTGTTGATGTAATGCCTGAAGAAATACCACACGATTTTCCACCTATGAGGGGTATCCAACATCAAATAGACCTCATACCAGGTTTGGTTTTTCCTAATAAGCTAGCCTCTATGAAGAGCCCTAAGGAGCATGAAGATTTTAAAACACAAGTTGATAATTTTCTTGACAAAGGGCTTGTTCAAGAGAGTGAAACTTCCTATGTGGTTCCCACTATGTTGTGCATGAAAAGATGGATCTCGAGTATGTGTTTTGATCACAAGCTTTCAACAACATTTTTATTCATGAGGAAGCAAGATTCAACAAAGGGCAAAGAGTGGAACAATATGAAAGACAAGCATATGAAGGTTATCAGCGACTGGTATTTGATCCAGGAGGATGGATTCGATTACACATGATAAAAGAGAGGTGTTCCTACTTATCCAAAAAAAAAAGAGGTGTTCCAAGTTGTGCAAAAGAATAGATGGTTCTTTCCAAGATTATTAAGAAGATCATAAAGAATGCTTACAAGGTTAAATTGTCCAGACTCCGCAATATCTTGCCTACATCTGCTAGTTAAGGATTTGAGGTCTATCATGGTGAAGACTCGAGACAAGTCTTTTTCTCAACTATAGGGGCTTGATGCAGAGCATCTGTAAACACACCAAACATTGGGGAATTCAAATTCTAATTATTAAAGAATTGATTGGGGAGGTCAAGACGCATTGAATACATGTGAAAAATCCCTGGGACTTACTAGCCTTGGAAGGCAAAAACGTGGTCGACTTGACAAACCCTTATGTGGAGCCGCCATATTAATTTTAGAAAGTTTGCTTTATTTATTTTAGGAAGATTTGCTTTATTTATTTTAGAAAGTTGCTTTATTTATTTTAGGAAGATTTGGTTTATTTATTTTAGAGTTTGCTTTATTTATTTTAGAAAGTTTTCTTTTAGGAGTTGCTTTTCAGAATTTTTTCTTTCCTAGCTAGCAGAAGTTGTTCTTGTAATTTAGAAAGTTTCTTTCCTAGTTAAAGTAGTTGCTTTTTTTTGATTTAAAAGTATGGGGCCATATATACCCCCTAATGTAGTCTTTGACGATCGTCCAAGTTTAATAATATTTCTTTACTTCTTTAAGAGTTCTCTCTCGTTCTTATCTCTTGGGTGGATTCCTCGGGGAACGAGTTCGTGGCTTCTCATCCTAGGTGGATTCTTGGTGGTGAAGTCTTTGTCCGGCGACAATCAACCCGCCTATAGTTGATTGTGGCGCCTTCACTCCATCATATATCTAGCGTGGATCGCTTTCATTAACCCTAAGTAACCACTCTTGTGCAAACTCTACTATCCTCACCATCTCATATTTTCTCTAAACTTTCCATAACCAAATTTTCAACCTCAACCCAAAACTTTCCAAATCTAGTTCCATACTACTAAAACCTTCCTAAAATACCCCTTTTCCCTTATATACCATAAATTTACCTTTCTTAACTTAGAAAATCTCCAAAATTCGTCCATAACCTATTTTGACCTAAGAAAACTACCCCAAACCCATATTTTGACTTACCTAAACTTCTGGATCATCCATCACGGTCCCAACCTTGCATCATAAATTCTTAATTATCCAAAAAAAAAAAAAAAACTTTCTAAATTACAAAAAGCAACTCCTAAAAGAAAACTTTCTAAAATAAATAAAGCAAATCTTCCTAAAATAAATAAAGCAAACTTTCTAAAATAAATAAAGCAAACTTTCTAAAATAAATATGGCAGCTTCACATCAGGTTTGTCCAATCGAATTAATGCTACTTCAAGGCCCAAATGAGGTCCAAAAATGAGTTTTCACATGTATTCACCGCGTTCTCGACCTCCCCCAATCCAATTCTTCAATACTCAGTACTTGAATTCCAATGTTTGGTGTGTTTATAGATGCTCCCGCATCATGGTTGGTCCGTATTTCGGTGGTTGTTGGTTTGTTTCGCCGATGCCCCTTTTCCTATATTTATAGGGAGGTGTCATTCTGCTTTTCCTTGCCTTGTGGGCCTTGGTTTCTTGTATTCTTTTGGTTGTTTTTGAGGCGTTGCCCTTTTGGTAATAAATTCTTAATTATCCAAAAAATTTCTCAGTTTTTTTCATTGACTTTTTTGTTTTATACTATGGTGGGGACTTGATTTCCAACAATTGGAATGATAATATACTTAAAAAAAAATTTATGCTTTTTTTTTCCTAGCTTTTTTTTTTGACTTTTTTTTTTGAATTTATTTTTCCGACCTTTTTTTTTCCACAGATCTATTCCTTTACTTTACTTTCCTTTCTTTTCGCTTTTATGCTTTTCTTTTGTTTTGTTTTTGTTTTTTTTTTTTTTGTAACTTTGGGATGGACTGAATAAAAAAAAAAAGGAAATAATAAAAATTTATCCGAATAAGAATGAAGAAAATCGGACTTGGATGGAGAGATATTAGGTTGTGACTAAAATTGGGATTGGAACGGAATTTAGAAGGTATTGATGAAAGTGGTGACTAAATTGGGTTCGGACAAAGAAGAAAAGTAAAAAACGTAAAAGATAGGCAAACCAAAAAATAGAACCTGTTGCTCTGATACCAAAATGATACGAACCCCGTCAACTTGTGAGGAGACCCGTGATCGAATTAGCTCGGAAGAACCGCTCTAGTGTTGGCTAGGCAACCCCCGCCCACAACCTGGGCATAAGCAACCAAGGATAACATATGAGAAAAGCCCACACCAGGGCACAGGCAACCAAACCAACCAAGGGAACAACCCAAGGGAACCACACAACCCACAACCCGGGCACAAGAATCCTAGCATTGAAAGAGGCAAACACCACGACAAGGATACTCAAGGAATTACAGGATATCCCGAGGGCCATGCCTTCACACTCACAGAGAATCGGCATAGTGGAACACAAAGAATAAATTGGTTGCTACCAATGAGTACCAAACCCTGAACCGAACCTTAAGAAGGGGAATCCTCTTGCCAAAGGGACCACTGATGCAAGGTTGGGACCGTGATGGATGATCCAAAAGTTTAGGTAAGTCAAAATATGGGTTTGGGGTAGTTTTCTTGGGCCAAAATAGGTTATGGACGAATTTTGGAGATTTTCTAAGTTAAGAAAGGTGAATTTTTGGTATATAAGGGGAAATGGGCATGAGAAGGTTTTAGTAGTATGGAACAAGATTTGGAAAGTTTTGGGTTGAGGTTGAAAATTTATGGAAAGCCGAAAGAAAAAGATGACTGGTGAGAAGAGAGCTCAGACAAGAGTGGTTACTTACCGGCGACAAACGATCCCACACAAGATCGATGATGGAGTGAAGGCGCCACAATCAACTATGGACGAGTTATCCCTCTGAATTGAGAATCCTCCCCTGGAAATGGGGGAAGGGGTCTCTTTCATACCCCTGAAGGGGTTTCCTAGCGGTCCTCAGTCGTCACATTGCGCCTTTAACAAGGGAACTTGTTTGCTCTATTTCTCCCGAAATGGGATTCATGAGACTCTATTTCACGCAAGATTCTCTGCTGTCTTATGTTCCCCGTACTTAGGGAATATGTTTCCTCCGGTGGGAACTATTTTCCTGAGTCTCGAGCAATGATCGGCGCCGGTTGCTTGGTTCCTTAAGGCCAAGAAGCTGATTCTTTATGGTGGGTTCTAACCCACCGGATAATCGGAAGATTCCTTGTTTTCTTCCACAAACCATTTCTCCACCGAGAAGGGGTGGATCTTGGGTATCTAAGGCATTTTGGCCACCGGACTCGCTTATCGATGGAGTGTCTGCTTTTATAGTCGACGATTCCGTGTTTCACCGGAGCGGCCGTCATGCGTGCCGGATCTGCGACCGTTCCCCTCATGGGTTTCTGGTGGATTT
The DNA here is from genome assembly GCA_016808115.1 of Tetrastigma voinierianum. Lineage (NCBI taxonomy): Eukaryota > Viridiplantae > Streptophyta > Magnoliopsida > Vitales > Vitaceae > Tetrastigma > Tetrastigma voinierianum. The sequence continues at coordinate 194,279 of JAEQBH010006344.1, read as the reverse complement.
TTCCGAACTAAGGGGTTGGAGCCAAAATCCGCATCCGTAAGCTGGTAGTCCGAGCCGGGTCCACACGTCAAGTGAAGGCTACCCACAACCACGCGTGACTCCCGCTTACACCGCTTCATGCCAATGTCTGGAGACCGGGTTTACTCATATGGGTACGAGTACCGCGAGAACGGCTCAGCTCTGACCGGCAGGCTATGGAGGCCTGCTCAGCTTCAAGAGGAGCCGTGGGTCATGCTCAAGCGAGCGGTGGTGTGGTGCCCGATTCGGACCCATTTCTCGTGGAAACGGATCTGGTTGGGATCATGAGGCCGAGTTCCACGGACCTGGGCACCAGCTCTCCGTTTCCGGGAATGATCAAGATCGTACTGGAAGTCCAGCCTGACCGGGCCGTAGTGGTGCGATTGTCAAATCCGCAGTGATGGGTTTAACTCGGGTCGTCCGACTCTGAGATTATGGGGCGCATTCATTCAACTGCAAGCAGCTGGTGATGTCGCTTCGGCCCGGGATGGTGCTACGCTTCGCTTGGTCGATATTCACTACCGGGTAAGCCCTTGATTTAGCCGTGATGCCTGTTCAAAAAAGGACTTTCTTACGATCGTGATCATGGTTCTCTCGCTGGTAGAGGTTCCGTGATGTTGTGGGGCCCGATGAAGCAGGCAGAAACTCCGCCTTCCTACGATTGAATGTCCGATCCAAGGTCATCATTCTCGTCTCGCCATAGCTCTGCTTGCTTTCATGTGGAGAGTTCAAGGTCGATCTATGGTTCAATGCTAGTTGTTTGTTCTGACCGCGGTCGTGTGTGTTATCCATCGGGTGGTTCCATTGGTTGGTCAGGTGTTCATGTTTTCAAATCACACAGAGCTGCCTCGCGCCTCGAGCCGCGCTTCGCTCGGGTTGTTTTCCGTGTCTCGGTGGCTTAAGGCTTTTCTCTCGCTCAGATCGGTAGGTATGCTTGATTACCCCCACAGGTGGTTTGGTCAGGTGAGTCGGCCGGGTTTCTAGTATGTCGTGGATCATTCAGAGTTCGAGATCGGTCATGTCTTTTCCATATTTTGTGAGCGTGTCATTCCGATTTTGGCTTTCGTGGCCTTTGGCTTTGTGTAATGTTCTTGTTTGTTTGTTTGGGCTTTGCCCTTTTTGGTAATAAATTCTTAATTATCCAAAAAAAAAAAAACTATGGACGAGTTGATTGATAAGCCGGACAAAGACTTCGCCACCAAGGAATCCACCTAGGTAAGGAGAAGCCATCAACTCTGTCCCTGGTGAATCCACCCAAGTAGATAAGAGAACAAGAGAGAACTCTAAAAGAGAAATCAGAAACCATGGAATGCTTCCCTTGCAAAACTGGGGCCATTAACGCATTGAAGACGGCCACGTGGTGGGGTCTCGTGTTGGTGGGTGGGGGTCCACGATTTTCGCCTCCCAAGATGGGATTCGCTTGGTTCCCAAAAGGAAACCAACGCTTCAAACCAAGACGATCACGGCGTGTTCTCCAAACCGAACACTGTGGTCAGAATCGGCGCGCGCTCCCTGAGGGGGTCTCCCCAAGATACCCTGGCCGGAAAACTAAGATCGCTCGCCCGACGAGTTCGGGGATTCAGGAGGCGCCGCTCGCGAGCTGATCCACTGTTGAACTCATCTGAGCGCATTAACGCCAACCAGCGCCGTCAGTCAAGACGAGTGAACGCCGCACGCCATCAGCCCAAGACAGCTTGGCTCCAGCCCCGACGAAGCTCAGATCCGAATGGCGCCGCCCTCGCGAACTTCCACCAAACACCGGATCTCACCAAGTCCTCCCCGTCTTGGTACCTCCGCAAGCGTGACGGTAGCGAGGAAGGGTCTGCCCATGAAAATGGGTATGTTCAATCGTAGCACCGATTTTCCTACGCTTATCGATATGGAGATGACCGATGATCCTCCAAGAGCCTCGAAAAGCTGGTCTCTATGCCCGTGAAAACAGGGGTCTGCTGCGCTTTATGAGCCGATTATGTCAAGGTAAGCTTATCGCAAGCTCCCAGAGGGGCAAGAATGAGAGGCACTACATGTGGGAAGCGGGTGTTTAGTAAAGTACTCTCTCGACAAGCGACTTCGCTCCCTTATGGAAAGCATTCGGTTAATGTGACTGGGGGGCAAGAGGGAGATGTCGAATTTCAACAACCGAGAATGGCTTATTCTTCTTCGTGATTCGTGGACCCGAGGCGTGGGACCGGGCTATGGATACGTAATCATGGCACTTAAAGGTGGAGACCGTCATATTACGTGCATGGAAGTTCGAATGGACATGCTCAACGTCCAATTATCATCTATACCCAATTCGGGTCAGTTCTATAACATTCCTCCGAATAATCGGACGAGCACAAAGCCCGGCACATTGCAAGCACTAATGAACCGCTTACACTTTGATCCTCTTCACCGAAACCAAACAAACCGCCTGCCAGAATTTACGTAGGTCAGCTGATTCGTGAGTTCTAAATCAGGCTCTCGGATGTGGGTAATGGCGCGTATTCCACCATAAGGATCGAATATCCGGGCCTCAATGTTGTTCTGAATGCAAGCTATTTGGTCATAACTTGTTAAATTGTCAAGCCAAGAAGAGACCGAGCAGTGGCATGATCTCCACAATTCCCGAACAAGAAGTACGAGGCAGAACGGGAAGGAATTGATGAATAAGGGGAATATCGAAGATAGCAAATGAACACATGCACTACGAAAAGCCCACTACTCGTAATCCATCTCTCCGTGGAACGATGCGTGCTTCGGCATAGTCGGACGAGGACAAGAGCGCGCTTACCGAGGTTGACGCCTCTCAACCTCGCATGGCAACACCTCTTGCTTGTCTGTACGCGAAAGCCAGGTAGAGGATCCTAACGAGGAAGAGGGTCCCGCCGGCCCCGCCCTACCGGCAAACACCATTTTCTGACATCTCTCCCATTATTGACACTTTCAGACACATAAAAAGGGTCGATGAGTCAGATTTCACGCCGTGCTCTTTCATGAAGAAGCTTTCAAGAAATCAAGAAACTGAGCTCCTAGCCAATTCGCAGATCTGTGGATGGGGACTCACATCTTCCCAATGGTTGTTCGCCTGAACTTAAGGGCTCGAATCACCCCCGGCTGAAAAGAGAAGTGCTGCCTTTCAGAAAGTTCCATACTCTTGATTTTATTTATTCGAAACTCTAAAAGGAATTCAATGTGACGTAATTTTTACTTCACTTTTCCGGTGGGAGGTTTTCCATACCATGAGTATGTCAGCCAGAACTGGATTGGTGAACCCCGAGAAGGCCGGCTGATTGCCATTATTCACCCATGGACCGGCTATGCTTTGCCACACATCGTGGCCGAAAGCAACATCTCCTTCCGGGTTATCTGGGCAGCAGGCGCCAAACAACTACATGGGATGTAAGAGTGCTCGCGCCCATCTCTTATGGTGTGAGAGCCTCGTCACAAACCCTGGATGATTATGGGCGATTTAATACCACCGGGATTTAGCAAAGTGAGTGTCCGGGCAACACAAAGAATGACACGGCTAAGGAATGACTTCCACGAAGTCTGCTTCTCCTCAGCCATGGGATGTTCCTTCTCGGGGCCTTTATTCACTTTGGATGAACCTGGCTGGTGTTAAACTCATAGCTGAAGTGATGTGATGCCTTCAAAATGAGTGCAGCTTGGATATATTCCCCAATGCATTCACGGAAGTTCTCCCCCCTGGGTTATCTGATCATGGCCCTTTGGTTACAAGTCTGAAGGAAAATCCGGTCCCGGGGCCCAGGAAACTAATCCCTTTCAAATTCTTTAATTTGTATTGATCATCCCGACTTTATCATTTGTAAAGGAAGCGTGGAGTTATGAAGTCTTCTTGCATCCCATGTTCGGGGATCGAATTCGCCAGTTTTAAAAGTGTGAAGGCCACCCTAAAAGCCTTCACTTCGATCTTTTAGCTGGGTTTGCATTTAGCGCTACAGGGAGGCCGACAGCACTTTGCCAGCCCAATCACTGTGCTTAATAAATTCCTCTAATCCCATGTCAGAAATGAGAGGAGTTGCCAAAGAATTATCAAGTGACTCTAGCCGTTGCTAAGGAGGGCTTCGGGCGCACCAGAGTTCAATGGCTTAAACTCTGGATCGTAACACTAGCTTCTTCCACAAGGTCACAAAGCTCGTAATGCTAGAGTGCTTTAAAGGTTATTACGTGGCGACGGATGCGTAACCTAAGACCCGATTACATCGTGCAGAAGTCGTAAGACACTTCCAAGGTATTTTTATGTTCTGATGAACCCACCCAACCACCCGAGTATTTAAATAGCTGATGTGGCTTCAGTCATTCCCTCAAAGATACGGATACACCGAATAAAACAATTTCCCATGAGCGCATTACAGCTTACTTTTTCCATTGATGATTCTAAAGCTCTCGCCCCGGCGGTTTTTCCTCAATGCTTTTTCAAGGCGACTTGGGGCATGGGTGATGTTTGCGCAACTGTGAGTTCCTTGAATCGAAGTATGCTTCGCGATTAATTGTACGCTTATAGCTTGTGCCTAAGGTTCCCAATCCTGGTTCTATGCACGATTATAGGCCTATTTCTTGTTGCAACACCATCTATAAGTGCATCTCGAAGATCATTGCTGCGAGAGTTAAACAGTGTATCCCAGATATTATCAGCCCCTCGCAGTCTGCTTTTGTACAAGGTCAGAGCATTGCCGACAATGTCCTTATCACCCAAGAAGACCTTGCGTTAAACTACCATCGTGATATGGGTCCTCCTGTGTGTGCGTCAAGGTTGACATCATGAAGGCATAATGGCTACGCTTAGTCAATCGATCTTGAGTATTCTCTCCTGTATGGGTACCCCTTCTCACCTTTGAAATGTATTATGGCATGCATCACTACCCCGTCCTTCTCTATTTCGGTAAATGGTGAGCTTGTGGGTTTTTTGCTAGCAAGTGTGGGTTAAGGCAGGGGGACCCATTATCACCTTTTTTATTCATCCTCGCAATGGAGGCCTTTCAGATCCCCAATTGCGGGCAACCACAAAGTGGTTTCTGCCACCCCAGATGCAAGGAATCAACTTAACTCCACTTATGCTTGCGCATGATATGCTTTATTTTCCTCGTGGGACGATTCCAAAGTTCAGTCTTCATGGAAGAATTGCTGTGTTTCATGAGCTTCTGGCTTCATGAACAAACGTAAGCGCCATTTTCCTTGCTTTCTGAGTTTCCGATGAAGCAGTGCGACTCTGTGAGCCTACATGGCACATTCGGGGCAAGCTCTATGAGATACTGGGAGTCCTCCGATTTCAAGGCTCACTCACTGTGATCAGATGCCTCTTATCCAGCACCACGTCTGCATCCGCCTCGACTAGCAACTCTATCTTATGCCTAAGCAGGTTACGCTTGATCGCTTCCGCCTACATGATACAATTGTACCGGTGCACTCGCTTATTATTCCCAAGTATACTATATCTAAGATCGGCGCAGCTTATTAAGCAAATTCTTCATGGTCCGAAATTCCGAGCCGCCGCGGCTAAGATCAATTTGAGTCGCTGTGTCTTCCAAAGGAGGAGGGCGGTTTGGGCCTCAAACGTGTTGGGACCCGAATGATTCAAATGTTAGAAGCATATCCGAATCGTTTCTACAAGAAGGACTCCTTACGGGTAGCGTGTGCGGAGGTTTTATCCGCTGCAGGAGCCTCCGGGAATGCAAAGGTCCCTACGAAGTTGTTCATATGGGAGTTTGGCGAATCTTCAACTTAGAGAGGGGATCAGGCCCCTCATAAAGCACAAGGTGGGTGACGGTGCGGCGACATTTTTTTTTTTTGGATAAATGAGAATTTATTACCAAAGGGGCAACGCCCAGCCAAAGAATACAAAGGTCTGAGGCCCTGGTAAGGCCAGAATCAGACAAAGAAAATCCGACAAGACTCTCCCCCTATAAATATAGGAATAGGCAAACAACCCAACAACACAAAAACCACTAACAAAAACAAGCCCACAATCCGGCAAAAAGAAACAACGCAAACACAACTCCAAGTGCAAGGCAACAAAGCCCCAAATAATCACAAATTAAGCAACCAACTCACCATGATAAAGACATTGTGGAAGGACCATCTCTCACATTGAATGATCCGTTGTTTTCTATGACTATCAACAATCTTCTCAATACCGTAAATACTTAAGCCTAATGATCACTGCCAAATGAGGCGAAAAATAGTGTCACCTGAGCATAGTTGTAAATTCTCAATAGGCTTAAAAAATACTACACCTTTTTATGGCATGATTTCCGGAACCCGGCTGGTCCTCCTTCCCTATTATGAAGATTTATTGTACACTGCACTATCAGAATGCTCGAGTAGCAATAGAGAACATGGACTTCTTGATCTCCTCAAGGGTTATCTCACTATTTAAAATGTCCGTATGTTGCTGGGACCAAGAGACCCCCAGTTATCTAAATATCCAAAGATGGTCATTCGAGGGACTCAACACATAGCACATTCTGGAAGTGGGCTACAGCGTCCTGTTTGATGGCCTCCGGATCATCCGATCTGCACCCATTAGCCAAAGTAATAACTTTTATCGAATTCCTAGCATTCCTAGAAGCTACAACTTTATGGAAGAAACCGTGTTCCTGCCCCAGCTTAGCTTTCACCGAACTCTCGGATTGCTTCAGAACCCTCCTCAAAGACAAAGCAGATCATGGTAAGTCTTTAAACAATTCTTCTCTACTTACCACTGTAGGGTCGACTGATTGTTTAGCAAAGGTGATCAGTTTGGCTGAGACTCTTTGCATCTACAACCCGATCACGTTAGCTTACCAAAAGTGTGGAAGTTGAAAGACTTAAGGACGGCCTTCACTCTCTTCAGTTTGCGCATCAACCTATACATGGGGTGTACCATACACTTCATTTCATGTTTCCTTTACTAATTCAAGGTACCGTGGTCACCCCAAAAATTAAAAAATTGAAGGGGTAGCTTCCTATGCCCTGGTCTAGCCTAACATTTAAGTTGGTAACCTGAGGGCTATGATCCGATAAACTGTGATGGAGGACTTCACATCGCATTGAAACATATCCATACAAAGATTCATTTTGGAGGCAGCGGTCTAGCTTCCTAGCTATAAAATTATCCCCCTCTCGACGGTTCATCCACGTAAAAATGGGGCCCAAGAAAGGGACATCCGCCAGTTCAAGATTGAACAAACACTCGTGAAAATCATTCATGGCCGTGTCATTCATCATGTTACCTCCGATTCTCGCCGACAACCCGGGTGGTGTTGAAATCATCAATTGGTCAATCAAGGATTTTGGCCCACCATGTCTACACTACGAAGGTGGCGCCACAATATTCTTCTATCAATGTAATTATTCGAGGCATAAACGACTGAGCACCAAAAAGAATAGTTACCCTGGAGAGCGGTAACGTGACAAAGGATGGCCTGGTCCATAGAATGGATAACATCGATGCTAACCATTTCAGGGTTTCCACATATCCAAATTCGGCCAAGCATAGCATGCTCATAGTTATGGAAGAGCTTCCAGCCCGGAAATAGAGAGTTGAAAATTCCGCCTGTTATGAGCGCACCCGAAGCCCCAAAACACAAACAAAATCCAAAGCATGGGACTCCACAAGTGAACGCACTTCTTTTTGCTTAAGGGGTTCGTTCAGGCCCCTTATATTCCAAGCGGCGAATTTAACCATTGGGAAGAAGAGAGGACCCCCTCACCACTGGTTCCTGCTTAGAAGCTAGGTTCCGTTTTTTCATTTGCTTGATCTTCTTCTTAGACAGCGGAACTGGCGTGAAATCCAGCTCATCCACTCTTTTAACATGCTCAATGTGTCCGCACAGAGAGGTAATTTCCAGTACTCGCATAGTGCTAGGATCAGACCGACATAGCTAAAGACTTTGTTTACCCCGACGCATAATCTTCACGTTGAGCTAGACATCCAAATGTATTTCAGTAATCGGTCAGACAAATTCTCAAGAACTAAATTCATTACTCGCATAGGAAGCGGTGGAATTTATTTCACCACACCAGGATTAACTATCGTGCAACATCACTAAGTAGCTCCTAACGGGGTTCTTGCTAGAAACATCCCCGCATACCCGAGGATCCTTCCCAATAATCAAGACCTCTTCCCAACCACAACCCTGTGTGATTTATGGAGACAACTTTACTACTGACTCTTAGCTTGACAATTTACCAATTTATGGCTAAACCGCTTATGAGGGAACAAGATTGTGGAGCCCAAGGATACTCAATCCTTATTTTATCAGATTTGCCATTACCTCCATATCCAGGAGTACGTACTTAGAAAATCACATTCGACCCCCCACCTCTACACATATTCTAAGAAAAGATAGCTTCGACCGATTCCCTGGGGTGAGGGAATCGAGATGGAGCTGACACCAACAGCACTAGCAATGACTCCAAGGCTTGTATTTGTCCAATATTCCAGAGGAATATTATAGAATTTGACCCAAATTGGGATAGTGGTGAGCTGGATATTTAGCATATCCATACCTGGCTGCCATGCACGTAATATGAAAGGTCTCCCTGCAAGATTCCATGGACCCGATTCCATAACCCAATCCCGAGCATCCGGGTCCCTGAACCTAAAGAAGTATAGGCCATTCTCAGTCGTGGATATATCAGGCATCTCCTTCTTGCCCTTACGCTTGTCAACCAGCAGCGCACCAATTCGGAAAGGAGACGCTTTGTCCAAAATCAGCTTCCAACCAAACACCCTTCCACATATCAATGCCTTTCCGCCCACCGCTCCATCTGGGTTTGACAACAAGTTTCCATCGGGCCTCTACATGGCCAGAGAACGTAAGCGCCACTTTTTTTGTAGGAATGGAGGAATGTGGTCTTCCAGATTTCAATTGAGAGGATCCTTGGTCTGCTCCCAAAATTTTCACCCAAATCACTCACCCGTAACCTCTCGATCACTAAGGTGGCCCCGCATCTTAACGAGCTTCATACCCATTCGCACCCGTACTCCAACCCCTTTCAGACCGACTCCAGATCTCGATTCACCCGCTTACCCGATGACCTGTGCCTTACCATCATGAGGGGATGGAAGGGCTTCAATCGACCTTCGCAGACGACTGGTCGGGAGGTCGTGGAGCATTTTCTGCGTATCCGGGAGAGAGGCCAAAGACGGCGAGCTGGCCGCCGCTGGAGCCTTCAACACCATACACGCTGAGCCGCTACATCAAGATTCCGACGATCTTCCCGACCTCCCGATGTGCACGCTCCGACAAGGCCTCCATCGTGACCCGCTCAGAAACGCTCCTTCCGTGGAAGCTGAACTAACTGGTATCCTTAGAAAATCCACACTCGTGCAAGTCAACTGACGGCAGACGGTGGTCAACCCCCCACCAACTTCAGTCCCCACTATCTTGTTTGTCATCCCCGTGGAATCAATGTGAAGCGCCAAAACATCCTCTGTTGCAAGAGCACAGTGGCATGTTTTGGGTGCAGAGTGTTTTCCCTTGGATGGACAATTCACTGAAAAAAAAAAGAAACAATAAAAAAATTATATCCGATCAAGAATGAAGAAAATCGGACTTGGGATGAAGTAGATAATAGGTTGTGAATGAAATTGGGGTTGAACTAATTTAGAAGGTGTGATGAAAGCGTGACTAAGATGGTTCTGACAAAAATAAATAATAATAATAATAAAAGGTAGGCAAACCGTAAAATAGAACCTGTTTCGATACCAAATGATAGGAACCCCGTCAACTTCTGTGAGGAGACTCGTGATCGAATTAGCTCTAAGAAACCGCCCTAGTATTCATTGATGGATGACCGCCGACCCGTTGTTTATAAGGAAGCAAGAACCTTAGTATATGAGGACGCCTACACCTGGGTGATGAGATCCGATTGATAAGTCTATGGAATGAAGACGCCACAATCAACTATGGAAAGGTTGATTGATAAGTCGATAGATGAATGCCAATTTCGAAAAATCCGATAAGTTCAAAAGTTCTTGAGAGAGAACCAAAGAGAAAGATAAACTCGATTTTTATTAACTGCAATGTGTAGAATGGTGGGATAACAATCCTTAAATAGGGCCCAAAAAATACGAAGAAAAGAAACTAAATATTTTGCCAAAAACTAGAAAGGAAACTAACATACTTTTCCTAAACCACTACATACTAAAAAACATCCATGGAGTGAGAAAAAGAAACTAGATAACTTTAGGACAAGACTTGGTAATAAAATCGCAAATAAATCAAACAAACCATTTCTCCAAAATAGCGGGAAGAATCACAAAGAATCAGAACAAATCAGCTCCAAAATAGCAAAGAATCAGAACAAATCATCACCAAATCACAAAGAAATTAACACCAACCGTTTAATCTTTCTAAAAGAAATAGAAACTCCTATTTTCCTAGCAAAACACATTAAATAAAGCAACTTCTACTTTGACTTGGAGAATAAATCTTTCTAAAATAAAACAACTCCAAATCAAAACAGTAATAAACTCAAAACACTTGGAAATAGGAGAAATATATTTCAAGGCTCTAAGGTTTCACAAACTTCCCGAATCTGAACTTTCCATAATTAAGATTGAATTCCTAATGAATCTTCTAGAAGCTTTGATTCTCATCAATGGATGATCTAGAAGTTTAGGTAAGTCAAAATATGGGATTGGGGTAGTTTTCTAGGGCCAAAACAAGTTATGGACGAGTTTATGAGTTTTTCTAAGTTAGGGAATGTGTATTTGTTAACCCAAGGAGGTAGCTCGGATGGGTGGGTCTCGCTCTGCTGCGTAGGTCCTCGGTTCAGTCTCCCCGTCACCTACCCAAGGAATTTGCATCTTACCCGTGTCCATGGTTAGTAGGGTATTATGGCACCCGAGGGATTAGTCGAGGTGCGTAAGTCAGTCCTACACCCCTGCGACAAAAAAAAAAAAAGAATGTGTATTTGTTGTATATAAGGGGAAAATGGTATTGTGAATGTTTTGTAGTAGTATGGAACAAAATATGGAAAGTTTTGGGTAGAGGCTGAAAATTTGCTAATGGAAAGCCGAAAGAGAAGATGAATGGTGAGGAGAGCAGAGTTTCACAAGAGTGATTACTTAACGGTTAATAAAACGATCCACACAAGATAGATGCCGAGTGAAGGCTCCACAATCAACTATGGACTGTTGATCGATAAGCCTGGACAAAGACTTCGCCTACCAAGGAATCCACCTGTGCAAGGAGAAGCCACGAACTCGTCCCCAAGGGAATTCACCCAAGAGATAAGAGAACAAGAGAGAACTCTAAAAGAGAAATCAAAATATTATTAAACTTGAACCGCCTCTTAAAGACTACATTAGAGCATCTCCGGGTTAGCCATCCAAAATTACCAAAGATCCAAAGCCAAATTTTGCCTCAAAGTGACTTTTGAGATGGCTAAATTTTAGCTAAAGATTCCAAAGAATGAAGATCTAAAAGCTTCATCCATCCTAAATCTATTCCACTTTAATTTTCTTCCTTAATAATTACATCATAAAATCTCTTCATTCATTTATAATACCCCATCTACTATAAAATTTATTTAAAAAGATAAATAAATATTTAATTAAAATTTAAAATAAATATAAAGCATTCAATTAAAATATTATTTAAAAGCATTTATATGATTTATGGTTTTTTCATTTATTGTTAATATTTTATTTATACATATTATTTTTAAATAATTAGAAGTTAATAAAATATTTATAGGCTAATAAAATAAATTATTCATATAAAGAAAAATGTTTTTTTTAAATTCAGATTTAAAGTATTTTACCAAAAAAAAAAAATGATATAATTTGTATTTTTTTTTTTTTTCATTTTATGAATTAGCAAAACGTATTTTTTCATTAAAGACCCAAACCAAAACGAATTTTTATTTGCAAAACTGAAAGGCCTGTTGAGGAGGCTTCTCGGGCTACGATCCGGGGCGATTTAGGAGAGAAGAGCTCGGGGGGGAAGGAAATCGCAACGGGAGGGGGTGGGAGGGAGATCTACAATAGGGAGGGGAGAGGAGATCACTGGGGAGAGGGAGGACAGCAGAACGTTAGGAGAAATGTAATCGCTGGGGAGAAAAGAGATAGAGAGGGAAGAAAGAGAGCCTCACTGTCCGCAAACATGCATCATGAACGGCGATTCTTAGGCCTGCGAACTACGACATGTGTCAAATGAGTTCTTCCCTTTCTTCTTCTTCCCCAAATCAGAATCGAGGTATGAATTATTTGGTTTTGTTTGCTATTTATAAAATATTTTGTATCCGTTGGGGAAATAATGAAAATTTTCTAGCTCGTTTGGTCATGAATATTTTTTGCTTGGAATCTCCTGCTTTTGAGATTTTTTTGCTCAGATAATGGTTCAGTTTTTTGATTACTGGGATTTGCATCGAATGTTGGTTCCAATCTACTACAATACGAGGCAAGAATGGATTTTCACAGATTTGTTAGTAAATGTGCTGATCACCATTCCACCGGGTTTTGGTCGATCACCGTGCATCCTCCATTTTGGTTCACTTTCGCTCCACCGCTGGAGTTGAATTTTTGGTCAAAACAAACTAAAATGGCTTTGGCTCCCACTATCGATCATTGGATGCTCTTAGGGGGGTATATATAGTCTCATACTTTCCAAATCAAATAAAGCAAATTCTACTTTAACTAGGAAAAGAAACTTTCTAAATTACAAAAAAGCAACTCCTAAAAAAAACTTTCTAAAATAAAAAAAAAAGCAAATCTTCCTAAAAGGGATAGAATAAAATATTGGAACAAATCTTTCTAAAAGGGATAGAATAAAATATTGGAGCAAATCTTTCTAAAAGAAATACAACACTCATAAAAAATCCTCCGTAATATCCCGTTAGCCTTTGGCTTCTATTGTAATGTTCTTGGCTTGTTTGTTTGGCATTGCCCTCCTCCTTTTGGTAATAAATTCTTAATTATCCAAAAAAAAAAAAAAGATCTATGGCAAATCTTTCTAAAATCAATATGGCGCTCCAAATCAGGTTTGTCCAAGTTTGACCACGTTTTGCTCTCCAAGGCCCAAATGAGGTCCAAAAGGAGTTTACATGTATTCACTGCGCCTTGACCTCCCCAATCCACCCCTTCACAAAGGCACACCCCAATGTCTCTGTGTTTATGAAGCTCCCGTGATCACTCGCCCCAATCTCCTACATGAGTCGGATCTAGAGTGTACTTCTGGAGCATGGAGACATGGAATACCGCATGAACACTCGATAAGCTTGGTGGTAAGGCCAATCGGAAAGCAACCATACCTACCCTCTCAAGTACCTCGACGGGCCCAATATACCTCAATGATAGCTTTTCCTTCTTACAGAACCTGACCACTTCTCTCTTAGGCATCACCTTCAATAAGACATGATCACCCACCTAAAACTCTAGAGGTCGCCGCCATCTGTCAGCAAAGCTATTCTGCCAGTTTTGAGCCATGAGAAGACACTTCTGTATCAGTTCCACCTTCTATGACGTGTACCTAACCAAATCTGAACCCGTAGAGGTTCTCTCTCCCACCTCCATCCAACAAACCGGAGATCGACAGGACCTCCCATATAATGTCTCATAGGGTGCCATCTGTAGGCTCACCTGATAACTATTATTGTAGGTGAATTTTACCAAGGGTAAATGCTCTTCCCAGCTACCCTTGAGATCAAGGACACATGCCTGTAGCATGTCCTCTAATGTCCGGATGGTCCTCTTTGACTGACCGTCCATCTAGGGATGAAAAGTTGTGCTTATTACCAACTGTGTCCCCATGACTTTTTTTTTTTAAGCGACAAGAAGATTTATTTCCAAAAAGTAAGTTCCCCACAACCAAAGAATACACGGACCAAAGGCCCAAAATTACAGAAAAACGGACAGAACCTCCCCTAAAAACTGAAGGAAAGGCAACAGCCCAAAACAACCAACAACAACCAAGGAAAGCAAACCAAAACAAACAGACACCCACCCACATCCCGTAGAGGACTAAACCCCAAAGCCCGTACTCCCCACAACCCAGGCTAAGACACCCTAGGCCCAACACAGATAAGGACCCAACCAGCAACGAAACCATCAATCAACCAAATGAAACACCAATGTCAAGAATATTAAGAGGGAAGGACCATCTCTCACACATAGCTCTGTTCACTGGATTATCCACCACCTTCTGGAAACTTGAGATTCTCAGCCTTACATCGTTACAAATGAGATGAAAAATAGCATCAGCTGGAAAATAAATATTTTCATAAATTCTACTATTCCACTGTCTCCACATGACTTGTTGGAAAACTATTCCGCACTGGGTCAGAACTCGATCCCAATCTGATACTATGGACATTGGTACTCCATGTAACTAGACAATCTCCCGCACGTACAACCTACGAAATTCCTCTAAAGTGAAGGTCATTCGCATAGCCAAAAAGTCTGCCGACTTAGTAAGTCGTTCCACTATCACGCACACCGTGTCATGTCCTTGTGATGTCAGTGGCAAGTGAGTCACAAAGTCCATTGTGACATGTTCCCACTTCCAATCGCCTACCTCTAAGGGACGGAGTAACTCGCCGGCCTCGTGCTCAACCTTTACTTGTTGATAGGTGGGACACCGACGAACAAAATCTCCAATGTGTTTCTTCATCCTACTCTAGTACTGGCGACGAAGATCATGGTACATCTTCGTACCGCTAGGATGCATTGCAAAATAGGAACAATGGAACTCCCTGAGGATCTCCTCTCTTAGTTTTATTAACTAGGGAACCACAACCTGTCACCTATACCAAAGACTACCATTTCTGTGAATGGCCCAACCTTCGTCAATTCGTGATCCGACTGCACTCCGGGCCCTTGATGGAGATAACCTAATTCGCAGGATGGCATATCCACTAAACTCCCAACGAACCCTAAGTCTGTCCCCGGTAATGCGTACCGAACCGCCCTACGCCGAAGCACTGAAGCCACACTAGCCCCGTGACTTAACCGAGCCGAATCACACTACATTTGTCTTATCGATGGTACTAAAAGCCAAATCATGGGCCTCTGTGATACCCATCCACCCGTGGTCGCCTTATGTCGAGGTCTTGCTATAAAAATGTACTTCGGGATTCTCGTGGTCCGAAAACACCCTCAACTACTCATTATATAGATAGTGGCACCAAGCCTTTAAGGCAAAGACAATGGAAACCAACTCCATGTCATGTGTGGGGTAACTCTGCTTGTGGTTCTTTAACTGTTGAAAACCATAAGCCACTACAATACACTGTGTACCCCTGTCCCCATTCCGAAACTATCAAAATAGGAGATGAAGTAATCCTCCTTTTCAATTCCTGGAATGCCCTCTCACATAAGTCATTCCACTCCAACCACCTCATGCAAGAATAATCTTGCCTTCACAGTAGCTAGCTCCGTGAGAAGTCCTTAATGAACCTCTTGTAATACTTTGCCAATCCTAAGAAACTATGTATCTTGAAGACTAACTTCGGTCTCTCCCAACTCATAACTACTTCTACCTTCTCCAAGTCTACGAATACCCCCGAAGTCGATACCACGTGCCCCAAGAATCTCACCTCAGTAAGCCAAAATTCACACTTACTGAATTTTGGCATACAACTGATGTTCTCTTAAGGTATGGAGAACAATCCTCAAGTGACCCTCATGATCATCCTTAGAGTTGGAGTAAATCAAGATTCCATCCACGAAAACCATGAAGCTGATCTAGGTAGGGCTGGAATACCCATCTGCCAGATCATAGAATACCTTGGAGCATTCATAATCCCAAACGACATCTTATGAACTCAAAAATGCCCATACCGCATCTAAACAAGAGTCTTAGGGATATCGCCTCCACTAACCCTCGGCCCAGTGAGTAGCAGTGCGGGAGATACATGTTGGGAGACAAGCCCAGCCTTTGGTGAACAAGCAAAGTCATCAATGCAGAAAGGTACACGCTATTTATGGTTACCACTGTTCGGCTGCGTGAGTCGATACATAGCGGAAGGGACTTGTCCTTCTTCTTGGGGCTCAACGGTTGAGAGGGAGGTGATGGGGAGGCCTCCGTGCTCTCGGTTCACAGTGCGGCTGGTGAGGCAAGATGTACCACGACTTGAGGCGCGATTTTGGTGGCATGGGATGAACAGAGACGTGCGGGTTTCGTCTCAGTGTTTGACGTGTAGTGAAGTTGAGCACAGTAATGGTACACATTGCGGCCGTTACCGATCATGAGAGATGATAGATCATGTGATGGACTTAGTGTTTGGTTGCCCAGACTCACGGGGTAAAGATGGTGTTTGAGTGGTTGTTGTAGGTTATTCATCGGCACATTTCTTAGCAATAAGGACCAACGACTCTATTCTTACTTTGAGCAAGTTGTATGTGAGGAGGTGTGGTTGCATGTTACCTCTCTCCATTGTGTCGGATAGGAGTTTCGAGGTTTAAATCTGTTCCCAGTGATCTTTGCAAGCTTTAGGAACGGAGTTGAGATTAGTCTGACATTTCACCCTCGGGTGACGAACCCAATCACAGAGAAGTGGTCCAGATTCTAGAAGATATATGCTTAGAGCATGTGTGTTAGACTTCAGGCGTTGGATGGACCATTTGCTCTGATTGAGTTTGCGTGTATGGTTTCGAATGATGTGGGATGGCACCATATGAAACTCTTTATGGAAGGCCAGCTGGTCATTTATGTCTTTGGATTGAATCGGGGAGAGGCTGTACCAGTTGGTCGAGTTGGTCTGCGAGGAAACATTAGAATGGGGTGATCAGTAATGGCTCTTCGCGTAGCGGAAGCGACGGAGAAAAGTTATGCCACCATAGGAGGGAGACCCTTAGAGTTTCGGGTTGGGGACCATGTGTTTTGAGAGTGTCGCCTCCTGAGGGAATGTTCGTTTTGGTAAAGGAAGCCCGGCCTGGTACATTGGTCGGTTTGAGATTCTCGAGGAGGGTAACACGATTAGCTCTTACTTGTGATTATTTTGGGATACATGATGTATTCCACATTTCGTATTCTGATATGAGCCGAGATGTTTCGCACATACTAGATTAGCAAGAAACTGAATTTGCAGAAGATATAGGCTATGAAGAGCGGCCAAGGGAGATTCTAGATGTGCAGGAGCGCGTGTTGCGGAACAAAATTATTTCCCTAGTGAAAGTGTTGTAGAACGTATAGGTGGAAAGAAAATTTACATGGGAACTAGAAGACGAATGTGAAGAAGAAGTATCTGGAGCTGTACGAGGTTGAGTACGGTTTAATTCGGGACGAGTGCAGCAGAGGAGGGAATGCGCTTTTCAGTATATGTTTTGTTATATTCAAGTAAGGATTTTGGGAGCAAATGCAACTTATGCCCTATGATATTTTAAATTTAATGATTAAGATTAGCCATCTTAATGGTTGGTTTAATTGAAGGGATTAGCAAAGTGTGTTAGATTGCATTTTTATGGCATGTGGGTCAATTATGCAATTAGGTAAAGTTTACAGTGGTTTTGTTAGGGTTTGTAATTAGTATGTGTTGAAGGACCACTTTGAAAAGCATTTAGTGGAGAGGGACTAAAGTGTAATATCCTTGTGAGCTATGGCATCATGAGGGCATGACACCTCATATAGTAAAAGTAGGAGATCTTGACACATGGCAAGTGCATGAGAGGAAACTTGCCATGTGCCAAGCAAACCTTGATTCTCGTTTTGGATGCTAGACCAACTTCTTGCTAGGAAGTGGAAAGTGTGGAAATTTAGAAAGTGAGAGAGAGTTCTAGAGAAGCTAGAAAGGAGGAGAAAAGGCTTGAAGGAAAGCTTGGTTTTGGTGGAAAAGTTCACTAAGGTATGTAAACATGATCTTTGGGGCTTTAGTTGTATTTCTTATGGACACAGTTTATATTCTAGAGGTTTGTTGGGATTACATCCTAACCTTAGATTTGATGAAAGGTGTGTATGGGTGGGCCTAAATTGTAAAGACCCGGTTTTGTAGAAGATGGCATGTGTGTGTGTGTGTCCAAGGGAGGTCTTTGTCTAGCTCCCCTTGACCCCATATGACAGTGTTTGACCATAAGTTGGCCTAAGAACTCAGAACTGGATGATTCAGTGGAGAAAGCCCAGACCTAGCCCTTCCAGATGTCTAGAAGTAACCAAGAACCAAAATCCTACCATACAGACCCTTAATTTGAGGTTGAAAAGTCAGATACAGATTACATCCCATGTTGCAGAGCGGTTCTGTTTAGTCATAAGTTGAGTTATATTGATCCAAATGGAGTGATTCAAAATCCCTCTCAAAGTAGCCACATAGGGCGTAACTTCATGAAGTGTGGCCAAATTATGGCTCATTTTGTTTCCCATAATTTCGTCAAAGTAAAGGGTGAAGTGAGGATACGGTGTCCCCTAGGAAATGGTCTCGGGAGGTCGAGGAGTGTAAAACCATAACTCTTGGGGGTCCGAATGACCTGAGGCCCAAGAGGCTATGGAAAGCTAAGAGATAGGAGAACACGGTCGAGGAAGACCACTGGAGAGTGAATAACGTGTATGTGGTAGTCAAATGGTAGTTAAGAAAAAAGAAAAAAGGGGTCTTGAAGGATAGAAGGTGAAGCAATTTTAAGTGTTGTGTGTCTTGTTTGTGTTACCCTAATAGGGTGTTAAATGTTGATATTAGTATAGTGTGTAAAGAGTGCTCTGAAGGATCAAGGTTTATGTTTGTAGGTATAAGATACCATGTGATTCGAGTGGTGAAGTAGTAAAAACCAATTGGGTAATTTTATGTAACTTTGGATTGTTTGAAATTTAGAAATCTTATGACTTGTTAATTGCGGATCCTTTGGAGTAGCCTCGGTTTTGACTTCCTTGGGAGATTTGTGGATTTTGAATCCAGGAAGGTAGGGGATCTTGTAACCTTCATCACCTTATACCATGTTTTATTATGTGCCATTCCCATTACTTGAACTATGTGATTTTCTAATGATATATATAAATGTGTATATTTTTATATACATGGAATTCTTTAATTAATTGGTGCATGATGTTTTTTAAATATCCATGAGTGAATGCTTTGTGAAATTGTTTTAAAGCATGACATGGGTATGGGGCGTAGTCCCGGTTGATGTAGTGAGGGACTGTTGAATCCACAGGTTGTAGTCGAAAGGTCCCGCAGATATACGGGATGTGGGCATATCCACGGGTGGTAAAGTCGGCCAATTTGTCATTGCTCACGGGATGTGGGCATATCCTGGGTGTCAGAATCCCGGCACAATTTGTCGTTGTTCGGGGATGATCATTTAGTCCACACGGGTGAAAGCCGAGTCTTGATGAAGTCGAGATGGTGGTGATATTCTGCATCCATTTGTTTCCAGCCAACCTATTAATTGAAAATGCTCATGTTTTGAGATGGCTGTTGAATTATTTGTATTTTGAAATGTTTTATAAGCATGACATTTATGGGATTCACCCTCTTGAGTTAATCGAATACACCCCGATATTCCTCCACCTTGGAAGATGCCAGTATGAGACCCGGTGCATGACTTGAGAGTTTGACTGCGGGGTTTGGGTTAAGGAATTGTGCGTCAGCCTTAGCATGCTGGTGGTTGGGCATACATTTGAGGAACATCTAGTGTTGTGTGGAGGTTCACACTGTATATTTTGGACAGTTCATATCGATCATGGGTCATTGTATATTTGGCTTGTGGCTATTAGTTTGGGACACTTTGTAGAAAGTTTTTGGGATTTTGTGTAAATATTATTTTGATCAAGTGTAGAGTGAATAGTCTTGGGTTCATTGGACTTACTCAGTCTGAGATATGTATATATATGTTTTGAGACCTGAATTGGCAGGTTTAATTGCGTTTCACAGGCGATTACTCAAGTGGAGTTTGGAATCGGGTTTTGAGAAATACAGGTTGATATATGGTGTGTGTAGGGCTGGGGGTAGCCCACTTTTATGCAAGTGTTGGATTTTGAAAGGAGTCACATGTTAGGGAACCACATGATGAAAAAAAAAAAGATGGTAAAATAACATAAATCACATCGTGGAAATCAGGGTGTGACATGAAAACTCCTTTTTTGGACCTCATTTGGGCCTTGGAAGGCCAAAAAACATGGTCAGACTTGGACAAACCCTTGATGATGTTTTAGCCCCCTCCTACCTTATTTTGGAGAACAGATTATCTATGATTCTGCTATTCATAGGAGCAGCTCATGCGAGGAGGTTGATTGGTGGTGGTAGGTGGGCGGCCTATTGCAAATTCGGGTGACCTTATTCTTGCTCCGAGAATAGTTGCGGGGATTATCTCTTGATGAATCTAGGGGATATTATTTCTTGGACACTTGCCCCTTCGAGAATTATTTGCGATAGTAGCATCGAACCAGTTAGACAGAATGCGCGGGTTGTAAATTGCTTAACATTCGGTTTACTGGTTTCCCAATTTATAGAGTCGCTTTTATAGTTTGGTTAATTAAATCCATAATGATTGGATGCAAGACAAACTACCGAAATGGGGCCTTATCAACTCTATGTCTGTATGTGTTCTGTAAGACAACGTTGAAGGCAGAACCACTTGATGTACAGTTTGCAATTCACCCAACGGTATTTGGATGAGGATCTGGGATGTGGAACTAGAATGCGAGTTGGGAGAATGAATTCTTGTGGGTAATTGGAGCCAAAGGTTAAATCTTTCATCTCTATTACTAAGAGGATTGCGTGGGGTGCTACTATATATCACTTATGGAGACAACGGCAATGAAAATCCATGAAAACGTCCCATCCCAGGAGAGGCTGTTTTCCACCTCATATGTAATGATGTCAGACTTAGAGTATCAGGTTTGCGAAGGTAGATGATAATTACACGCTATGAGCTTGAGTCGAGATGGTCCTTCCCTATTTCTCTCCTTGGCCCTTGTGGATCGACCTCATGACTTGTGACCCAACTGGTTGGATTTTGGTTTTCTTCGCTTGAGGTGTGGGCCGTGGTGTTGTTCTTGCCTGTCCCAGGTTGTGTCCTATGTGGTTTGTTGTGGGTTGCTTGGTTCTGTTTGGCGTGGCTGTTCTCGGTTTGGGGCCTGCTTGGTGGTTTTGGGATCCTGCTCCCGGGTTGAGGAGTTAGGTTGTTTTGTTTTGTGGCCTACACCGGGATGTGGGCTTTTGGTTTTATTGTTTGTTTATTTGATGCATCTTGTTTTTGAGTTGTGGGTTGAGTGGTTTTGTTTTATTGTTTTGCTCAGGTGTTTTGTTTGTTGTTGCCCTTTTTCCTATATTTTAGGGAGAGTCTTGCCAGTTTTTCGTTCAGGTGGCCTTTGGCTTCTTGTAATGTTCTTGTTTGTTTGTTGGGCTTTTCCTTTTGGAAATAAATTCTTACTTATCCAAAAAAAAAACCCCTGATGTGGAGCCACCATATTGATTTTAGAAAGATTTGCCGTAGGATCTTCTGGAGGATTTGTTTTATGATTATGCTGTATTTCTTTTAGAAAGATTTGCTCCAATATTTTTGTTTTATCCCTTTAATGAAGATTTGCTTTATTTATTTTAGGAAGTTTGCTTTATTTATTTTAGAAAGTTTGCTTTATTTATTTTAGAAAGTTTGCTTTAGGAGTTGCTTTTATATGTAATTAAAAAGTTTCTTTTCCTAGTTAAGAAAAGTAGAAGTTGCTTTATTTGATTTAGAAAGCGTATTAGAGAGGATATTGTTACATGGACTCTTGCTCCATCACAGGATCTTCCACGGTTTGTGCGCACGGAACCAGCCCAGATCGAAAATCTGGGGTGTACTGCGGCATTATACGATATGGTTTCCCAGGCTATCGGAGACCTTTTATAGTTTGGTTGACCATTCGGGACAGATTAGTTACCGCAGACAAGCTTCTCAAATGGGGTCGACTATGATATTCATGTGTTTTCTTGTGCAAATGTTGAAGATAGGAATCACTTGTTTTTGGGTGCCATTTCCTTCTTGGTATTTGGTTGAGAATTCTGAGTTATGTGGAAGGAAATCATTTGTTCTATTACCAAAGAGGATTGCGTGGGGTGCTACCATTTATCATTTATGGAGCATCGAATAGTAGAATTCACGAGAACATCTATTCTCCTGGCGACACCATTTTTCATCCTCATACATGTGATGTTGGTTGAGAATCTCTAGTTTCCGGAAGATTGGTGGACAATCCTGTGAAGCGAGCTATGTGTAGAGATGGTCCTTCGCTTCATATCTTTGAATCTTGATGGTTCTCTTGGTTGATTGATGGGTTTGTTGATGGATTTGGGTCCTTGTCACTTTTGGGCTCTGGTTGCCTTTGCGAGCTATGAAATTTGGGCTTTGCGTAGTGTCTCCTTAGGGTTGTGATGAGTTTGGTTCTTTTGTTTTGTTGTCATTGGTTGTTGTTGGTTGTTTCAATTTTGTGGCCTTCTCCTTTGTTTTAGGGGAGGTTAAATAGTTTTTCTTTTCATTTGGGCTTTGGGCAGTGTATTCTTTGATTGTGGTTTGCTTTTGGAAATAAGCGCTTAGTATCAAAAAAAAATCTATTTTTTTCGGTGACAACCAAAACCTGACCATTTTATCATAACCCCAATATCCAAACTACAATCACCAGTGTAAACCTCAGTATTAGTCATTTCTACGAACAAAACACATCCCACATGGTGAACAAAACCAGAACAAACAAGAAGCCAGGCCCCCGAGACGAGCAGGGCTGACGACACCTCCCTAAAAACATAGGAAAGGGCAACGACGAAACAAAACCGCAAACCCCAAGCCGGCGAGGACATGCCCACGAAACGAGGCTTAGGAAATGGCAAGCCTTCCCCCCCGAGGAGTGGAAGGCGGTAACCATTACAAGACCACCAGCATCCAATGAGCTGAAGAACCCACATCTGGTAGACCAGGCAAACCAAAAGGCAAAGCCCAAATCACACCCAAGAAAAAGGGCATCAGCCCTAAACAAACCACCATATAGATGGCAAAAGCCTTACCCCCTCGAAGGAGGAAAGCGTGCAAAAACTGAAGGATCGCAAACATTAGGCCCGGACCACAGCGAGACGATAGGCTAATCGGCGAAAACTGACCCGCGGGCATGGAGAAACAAACCAAAACGCCCTACAATGTAAATTTAAAAGCTGACGGGCAAACAACATGAAACGACCGCAATGACCAGGAGCACAGACTTGACCAGCCGAAGGGAACATCCTAATGGAACACCCACCACTACTGAGATCAAAGCGACACGGGAACATGCCTCCACATGCCTGCAGAGAATTGATCGCATGGAACACGACCAGCGGTCCCGGTTTGCCACTCTTGGATGAGGCGAACCGAGGAGAAGAAAGCGGTGGGGAAGAAACCCCGGATCGTTGGACGATATGGGACCAAAATTTTCGGCGGGACTAGCCAAAGCGCACGATTAGGTCATCCAACGGTCAGTATGCCTCCAGACAATCCGCACATCGTGATGCGAGCGGATGGTTCTTCTTAAGTCGTAGTGCCTTGGCGCTAACGTGTGAGACGATAACTGGGGTGAGTGGTGTCGCCATTGAACAATCCCGGATACCTTATTCTTACGCCATCTTGAAATCAATCCAGTCAGTGACCACCCAGCTGACTTGACGACTTCCTTCAAGCGCCATTGTCCTGTCAGTGAGAAGCTGGAGACTGGCTTGGTCATGATTGAGTATTTACAGAATCAAGCATATATTGCCTCGATCGAATCCCAGGAGACCTAGATTAAGACCCAGTCGCGAATATTTCGGCAGACCCAGACGAAGTCGTCGGCATCGAGACGCCGGTCGTCGGCGTCGCCTTACCCCCTTCGTGTGACCTCATAGTTTCCGATAAAACAAGATCACAGACCCAGTCTATGTTGGGTCCTAGTCTATGTTGGAGCTGGGTTATGGCCCAGGGTTGTGGGGCAAGACTGGGGTGTGGTGTCTGCCGGGATGTGGGTGGGTGTTAGAGATTTTCTTGTTTTGTTGTCGCGATTGTTGTTGGATTGTTTGAAATTCATTGCCTTCTCATGATTTTTAGGGGAGGTTACGTCAGTTTTTTATTTTGGGCCTTGGGGCTGTATTCTTTGGTGGTGGGGCTTGCCTTTTGGAAATAAGCAGCTTAATTAGCCAAAAAAAAAAAGCATCACGGACCCGATGCCAGGCCTTTCATCGGATCGGCCGAGCATGACTTCGCTCAGGTGAACCACGGATCGGCCCGGTATTAACGGCCGGATCTCTTTTGGTTTTCCGTTGCGAGGTGGGCCGAACCTCCAGCCTTCGATGATCCCTCGGCCCGGGTTTGGAGACACACGTCCGATAGCATGGGCCAGGATTTCCACAGATGGGTTCAAAGTTGGGTTTACCATCGAGCACGATCGGTAACTCACTTCAGAACCTGGCCGATCTGCAGTACGGAGATAGGCGCGTGTCTTGTAGTGCATTTGGGATTTCCAACGACCACGTGACTATTGCGAAGCTGGACTCGCGGCGGCCTTGAAGCTAGCAGTTGATGCGGGGCTTATAAACACAGAACATTGGGAATTCAGCCTAATTATTGAAGAATTGGATTAGGAAGGTCAAGGCAGCATTAAATACATGTGAAAACTCCTTTTGGACCTCATTTAGGCCTTGGAGGCAAAAAAGCGATGGTCGGTTGAATGAGCCCCCGGAGCCGCTATATTGATTTTAGAAATATTTCTTGCGAGGATCTTAAGATTGCATTCTGTATTCTTAAGAGTTATAGTATTTATTCTCCTGGAGATTCTTTATTTATTTTAGAAAATTTGCTTTATTTTATTTTAGAAAGTTTGCTTTTAGGAGTTGCTTTATGTAATTTAGAAAGTTTCTTTTCCTAGTTAAAGTAGAAGTTGCTATATTTGATTTAGAAAGTATGAGACTATATATACCCCCATAATGTAGTCTTTTGAAAAATCAGTTCAAGTTTAATAATATTTTCAGATTTTTAATAATAAATTTTTTTTTTTTTTTTTTTTGGATAGTTAGAATTTATTGCCAAAAGAGCGATGCTAAACAAACAATACAGAACGAAAGGCTTGCAGGCCAAGAGAGCAAAGCAGACGACACCCCCAAAGCCTAGGAAAGGGCATCGACTCGGCGGGATCTCCCGTCTGACGAGAACTTGACAAATGGCATAACGGTAGCTGCAAACGAGACAGCAAGCGATCCAACCCGGCATCTTAGACCAGCGATAAACCACTAGCAGTGGCCAGAGCTTGCCATCATGTTTCTTGAGCTTCTTCTTGGACAGCCCGATGACAAATGGTAGTTTCTGCTTTAGAAAAAGCGGATCTACTGCAGGGAACGGGCAACCGCGAGGAACATCGAGGACAACAAACCCCGACATCAGAGATCGAAAGCGGCCGAGCATTGACTGCAATATTGCGGATGCGACTCAGGAAGAAAGCAATCATACCCGACATTGAGCACGATACGCCGGCCCGGCAATTCCGCGGCTGCGGCCAAACCAGCTTCGTCGGGCCCAAACTTGACATTCGCGAAGGAAGCCGGTCTAATGGACCGCAGAGATGGCGAAAAATTGCCTCTTGGCGTACAACATCACGCACGTCACGGCCCAACATCGATGGTCGAAAAAGACCCCGCCGTGGTCGGCGGGCAGTGGCTCCACACGAATTGACACTAAAGCCGGTAATAGAACCCTTGGATGCACCTTGCAGGAGGGAAGAGCCATTCTAAGAATGGACGGCGGCGATACGAGACCTCCACATAGCTGGCATAGATGCGCCGTCGGTGACAAAATCGGTCCCGGATCGATTTCCGGCGGACACTAGCATTGAACCCGCGGTGCTCACCTCGACCCGCGGTGATGTAGTTTCCTTCCTTATCGCGGATGCGAAGATCCAAGTTGGGACCATTTACTAAGGCCTGGAGCGATGGCAATGGCTCGCCGTCGGCAGCGCCATGTCTTGTCGCCACAGCCGTGTCGTAGCGCCCACCCAGCCAGATTCGGTCGTAGTTTAGCCGTATTTGGATGCGGAATCCGGACAACGCCGACACTGCGGTTTAAGGCGTCCAAACGGGGACAAAGGCGCACCCGGCGCCAGGGCTGATACGGGCTCTTTTCATGGAACTTCGAGATCGCGTGGTCTGCATCTAATAAGATCGAAGGAAACCACTTCAGCAAATCATCACTTTATGGGTAGAGAGGGCCAGCTTTTGTGGTACCGCGTGGTGAGCCCTCACATCTTTGATTTGGCATATTGATCCCCGCAAAAACACCATCGGAAAACCCATTTCTACCAAGATCCACCTTGCTCTAGGAGGAGAAGGTTTTGTGGAGATAAAACAAGGAGTTTTCATTAATGGGTTGAACCCACGGAAAAATTCCTCTCACGAGATAGAGACATGATCCACAGCAAAGGGAGCAGGAGAACAAAAGAAAAAGCGAAGAAAAACTGCGCCATGAACCCCCTCTAAAGGGGAGAGAGAAACCACAACTCCCTTAACCGAATCAGCCATTTCCATCTGTAGTTCGGAAGCGGGATGCCGACTCTCTTGATCATGTTCCCTAGAAGGGAAAACGAGAAATCATGTTCGGAAGAGCGGGAATGAAACCACAAGATGGATTTAGCGGCGAAACCCATCTCGGAGAGAGACGGAGAGACCCGGCTACTCCCGTGGCAAAAAAAAAAAAAAAAAAATATTTTCAGATTTCTCTTTTTTAAGAGTTGTCTCTTGTTCTCTTATCTCTTGGGTGGATTCCCTTGGGGATGAGTTCGTGGCTTCTCATACCTAGGTGGATTCCTTGGTAGCGAAGTCTTTGTCTGGAAGCATCGATCAACTTAATCCGTAGATTGGTGTGGCCCTTCGGCCTCCATCATCATCTTGTGTGGATCGTTTTATTAACCCGAGTAGTAACCACTCTTGTCTGAGCTCTACTCTCCTCGCCATCTCATCTTTTCTAAACTTTCCATAACCAATTTTCAACCTCAACCCAGCTTTTTCAAATCTTGTTCCATACTATAAAAACCTTCCTAAATACCCTTTCCCATATATACATAAATTTACCTTTCTTAACTTAGAAAATCTCAATTCACGTCCATAACCTATTTTGAGCCAAGAAAAGCTACTGACATGGGTGCAGGGGTTTCCCTCTTTCTCTCCCGGGAGGGGGTTCATGGCGAAAGCATCTATTCTTCTTTTTTTTCTTTGATCTCCGATCCTTTCCAGGGAACATGGTTTTTTATGTGGGTTAGTTCCTTTTCAGGAACAAGTTTGATATGGGAGCGACTTCTGCGCGGAAGGGTTTCCCTTAGCGCAAACCTCCTCTCTCCCGGTTCATTTGTGATCTTCGTTTCCACAGGGATCATGTTTGTATATGTGAGAGAAACTATGCGGGTCGAATGATGATTTTGACTGCTCCCTCGGCCTTCGGATCTGTTGAAGTACTACTTTTTCCCCTAAATAGGAAGGCCGATGATGGGTGTTTATTCCCATCGGTTTCGTGGTTTATTTATGCCAGTTGGATCTCCACAAAGGAGGTTGAGCACGCTTCCTTGACTGCTTCTTGATTTAGGCGCACCCGGATGTCACATTTGGAAAATCGCCTTAGCCGGTGTATCAGTCAAACAGGGTCTTGGATCGTGATCACGAGAGGTTCGCGAGCTTCGGATCGAGGGTGGATATTCTAAAGCGCATCAAGCGTTGCGGGTCGTTGGAGGTGGCCCGGGAACACGGTGATAGCCATTTGGATCTTGGATCCGGGTGTTCAAATCTTTAAGCCTTGACGAGGGTTCTTGGGATCTATTCTTAGATCGTTATCAGGTTTTCCTAGGGTATGGTTTAGGCTCCTAAATCCATACATTTTATGGAGTCGGTTGAAATCATCGAATCGGGGCGTGGCTCGGGCGAAAGGTGGTGTGTACTGGGTTTTTTGGGTTCATTCTTGTGAACTCCGAGGATGTGGTGGGTCTGCGCCTTTGCGTGGTGATCTGGGTGTCTCAGGGATATGGTAAAGGAAATTATCGAGCGTCGGTGGTCGAGCGACGCCTTTATTGGGAGATCTCGAGGTATATTCAAGGTTTTGGGTATGTGCGTGGCGGTTGGTAAGGGAGGAGCGATTTCCATGCCGGCGATGTGGTCCCCATTTCATCGGATAGTGTAGTTTGGTTTTTCGATTGATGGAGTGCGTCCCCGAACCATGATGTGCGGTTGCATTGAGGGCGGAGTCTGAAGTGGGAGGAAATCAGGGCGTGGGTTAAAAGAGCTCTGATGTCGTTGTGTTGCTGATATCTTTAGGAGGAAGTCAAAAATCGCGCCGGAGCTTTTTCGTGGTGCCAAGTGGTCGAGGCGAAGGCTGTGGGCTACCCGAAGTTCGAATCTGCGGTGTTATCGACACTGGACTGGATCCAAAGCTGATCCTAATAGTGATGAGGCGTAGGAATCTCAATCATCGGCCGTGGGGATCTTGGACTGTTTTCGCTATCTTCGAGGACCTTATGGTGTGTATCCAGGTTCGTCCACATTCATTAATCACAGTGTTTTGGGTATACTCGATGGTTTGTCCAAGATTGGTTTCTTGTAAGATTGTTGGTGGATACGGTGGAGGTTCGGTGACGAGGGGTGTGATCAAAGTGGTCATTACTTAGGGTGTTGGTAATGTTTTGCAGGCGGTGTGGTGTAGTGCGGGTGGGACCGTTGGTATGTGGTGCCCCTGGGTTGTTTCCTTGGTGGAGTATAGTTGTGGGGCTTTCCTTGGTTTTGCCTCTGCAGGGTTGCACTTGGTAATTCTGAGCTTGAAGTTGTAATTGAGTTCATGGTGGCCCTTAAAGAAAGGGTGAGATTGTGTTGCTCTTAGTTGTGGGAGTACGTATTCTGTATTGTTGCCTTGATGGTTGTGTGTTGTGCGGGATGTAAGACTGTGTCTTAATTGTCTTGATTTGAAGGTTTTACGTATCGGGTGATGTACTCTATGGTTACAGGGAGGTGTTTGTCAGTTTCGTTTGCACCTCTAAGCGAGCATTTGACTTCATGTATTGTTCTTGATTGTATGTTTGGGCTTTGCCCTTTTTGAAATAAGTACCCAGGCAGTATTTGTTTCATACAAACTTACGGATCATCGTCCTGGTCTAACCTTGCATCAGTGGTATCATAGCAAGAGGATTGATGGTGATCATAAGCTAAGAGAATATTCTTGGTTCTAGAGACAAGAGCCCTAATCATGGTTCAAGTGGTTCTCAATCCCCACCATTTGCAAAAGCATTCTTTGATCTTGAATATGTGGTTCGGCGTCTACAAAAAGCGAGATGGCTATCAATGATGATCCTATGGCGACAAAGACCTTCATGGAAGGTGAGGTGATGAAAGTTTTGGCTTGAGGCGTGCCGCCTAGCCAAGTTCATATTACTTGAGCAAGAAGCCTAAGACAAGCATTCAGAATATGATTATGGAGGGAAGGTATGAAGATCGATCTTTGCGATGATGATTACTGAAGCGTGTGTGATGGTTCGATTCAATCAAGTTTGATATTCAGATTTGAAGGAAGAATGCTTCTTGATGACTTCTTGGTTAACCTATCTGGTCGAGTGTCTTTTGAATAACCTTAATTAGAAGCGACAAGAGTGAAGTTGGTGGCTATCAAGATGCGCAAAAATGCTTCTTTTTGGTGGGAAAATCTAAAGAAACCTTTGTCAGGAGGACAACAAGAAGACTTGGGAAAAAGATGAAGAAGAACTAAAAGGAAAGTATCTTCCATTCCACTATCGCCAAGATATCTTTTTTTTGGATAAGTAGCGTTTATTTCAGGCAAAGCCCCACAACCAAAGAATACCTGACCCAAGGCTAAAGAACGGACAGGAACCTCCCCCACAAAACTAAGGAGAAGACAACGACCCAAGACAACCAACAACAACGAGGACAACAAAGCAAAAAAAAAATCAACACGCACCACATCCAGAGTGAGACACCACGCCCAAAGCCCGACCCACAACTAGGACTAAGACACCCCGAGCCCAACACGGACAAAGGACCCAACCGACGAAACCATCAATCAACCACATGAAACACAATGCCAAGAATATTAAGAGGAAGGACCATACACATCTCACATTCGACTGACATCATTACAAATGAGATGGAAAATAGCATGAGAATTTTGGAGAATGGATATTTCTCATAGATTCTACTATTAAGTTGTCTCCACAGTGATAAATGGTAGCACCCACGCAATCCTCTTGGTGATAGAACAAAGGATTTCCCTTTAGTGCTGAATTACCCATAAGAACTCATTCTCCCAATTAAGGCAGCATTCTAGAATTCCCATAACCTTAAAATTCTCTGACCAAATACCGGTGAATTGGCAACCAAAAACAAGTGATTCTGTCTTCAACATTAGCCCGGTAAAAAACCTGAAGACATAGAGTTGATCATGCCCCCGAGAAGCTTGTCTTGCATAACCCGATCTATCTGAATGGCCCATCCATCTGATAAATGCATGTCTCGTAGGTTGGGGATACCGTCATTATAGTGCCTGACCAGAAGCTTCTTGGTCTAAAATTGTTCAAAATGAGTTAACGTGAATTCCCAAGAAGAACAGTGTCCACGAGATAAAATCCTCTCTAGTGTCATCAGCGATAGTTGGCACATTATTCTTTTTTTTTTTTTTTTTGGATAGTTAAGGAATTTAAGGCAATGCACCAAACGAGCAAATACATCGAGCCAAAGGCTACGAAAAAGAAAAAACGGGCTGACACCTCACTGGAGAGAAGCCTGGGAAGCGCATCGGCCGAAGCAGGATCCCACATACGGGCGAGACCAGGAGCGCATCGACCAATCCCCACAAACGGAGACCTTGGCCAATCAGGCCGGTATCTGACGGCGATAAACATAAGCCCACAACCCAGGGCACGGGAACATCAACAACAAGCCGGATCCCACGCTCGGGACCGAATGATGACCAGCCCGAAAGAAAGCCAAGCCCACACAGGGCAAGAGAGAAAAACCAACCCAGCCCACAACCCAGGACAAAGGCAGCAAAAGATCATTCTGAGAACAACCCACAACTATGTAAAAATTTTAAACCAATCAAGGAAAAACCAATGAAAGCCCGACAATCAAGGCAACCAAGTACACTGACCAAAGTATTAACCCAATTTGGCCAAACAAGTATTTAAGACAATTTTCCACCACCTTAGTCGAGACCATCTTAACGAAGCACAAAGGCGACCTGGATCGCTCACCGTCGATCGGAAAAACCAGTCCATACGAACACATGGGGAAACGATGATATGCTGTGAACCCCTCAAAACTGCACCCTTACGCTCTGAGCCGGCAATAATGGTGGCGCAAACAAAGCCACGGCGAAGCCATTCGCGAGCCAGCTTTTGTGGGTGCGAAATCCCGAATCAGGCAGTCGGACGGTCACTTCTGTCAATCTCCAGGCCATTGGCCGACACAGCTGAGGATCTGCGGGCGAACCCCTCGGACCTTTCATCAGATCTGTCAAGACTTGAGCTTAGCATAGCAGTGGTTTGAGATCGGAAATGGCGCAGAGATCGTAGTTCGGCGTTCTGGCGACATCCGTGTGGCCGACACCGGCCCGGCTCGATCGCGTCGGTTGATCGTCTGGCCTTGGCTGAAGCGGTATGATCGACGGCAATAGCGAACGAGTCATCCACCCACCCTTGTCCAAGCATTGTAGATACGTTCGGAGAGGCGGAAATCGAAACTGCTGTAATCCATTGGTGGTGGGTGAGGTGAAAACTAGATCGGGGACCCACGATTTGGGTATCGTGAAAACCTGCATCTGAGCTGAGGAACATTCCCCAATATCCCTTCGTCGGCGACGGCAACGGTGTCGGTATCGGCTGACAGAGCGAAACCAATTTCGATGATGGGAGCGGAGCAGAGAACCTGCGCTACTACGACGGCAGCGAAACGGTCTTTGGAACTTTCACCATTCGGGATTAGAAACCCTCTTATAATGGGGGTATATTGCTCCATGTTGGCCGGGCGGTTGACATAGTCTCCTTTTGGAAACACCTGGGAACCCCTTCTTGGTAAGTGCCACTCGTGTAGTCTGACCCCACGAACCTTGACCCGTCGATACTCTACCAGATTCCACGAACCTCTCTTTGAAAGGACCATCCGTGAATCGGACAAGCGGACAAACCTTAGCCACACATCTCACTGTAGAGCGAGATCGGCCCAGGGTGGCGAGGAAAAACGATCACCGTCGGTAGTGGAAAACGACAATACCTTGGTCGTGTGGTCGTTTAATATCCGGGAGCGAGCACGGTGGGACATGCCCCGAATAACTAAGAAATGCTTGGCGGCGATGTTGGATCCGTGACATCGGACTTAGCAAATGTGCATCGTAATCTAGGAGCCGTCCAGTGCACCGTTCTCAAACCTCTCAGTCACGATCTCGGCGAACCTAACCCTGAAGCTGGGAGAAGGGCCAGGAATCGTTAAAACAATATCGACGAGGTTGACACCACCGAAAGGTTGGAGTTCATAAAAGAACCGAGGAGACATGTTCCTTGCAGGAAACAAAGATACGTGAAGCGAACAAGGGTTGCACCAAGAAGCCCGTTTCGGGGAGAGGGAGGAGACCACTTCTCACCGTGTTTAAGCAGTTGGCCTGACTATTCTTGATAGCAATAAAAGGTCGGTGGGAGTTTACAATGGTGGCGATTCCATCTACCATCATGATAACCACCGGTACACCACGGGCATTATTATGAATGGTGAATAATATAAGATCGATCTCCATAGTAAGGAGGGGATAATAGGGTTCAGAGAAATCATGCCATAAAGTCCCAGTAATGGTGCACCTTGGCCAGCTGCTTGTGAAGACGATCTATCTCGGGTGACAATTTTCCTTGACTCCACGAGCAAATCAGAGAGTTTTAGCACACCAACTCCCGCGTCTTATATCGCTCACTTCACCATCGACCCATAAAGTCCTTCTATAAAATAGATTCCAAATGTGTTTCATAACATTTCATCATTACCGAATCTTTTGATCTCGGCTTGAGGCCCAAACCACCCTCCTCCTTCGAAGACAAAGCCCAAGCTCCCGTGATCTTGGCTCGATGAAATTCCCAACTTTCAGGACGAAGGAAACTTTTTGAAAGCTTGTTCAATCTTAGAAATTAGTATATTTTGGTATAATAAACGACTGCCTGTCTTCTTTATACTATACAACGAACCAATCGGTACAACCTTCCCGCATATGATAGCATCTGCTCGGTCAGAATGTGATACGCGGAGGTACATCGATGGCGGTGACAATCCATTAGGAAATTCTGGATTTGAAGATCGGAGGGACTCAAGATATTTCATAGGAAACCTCCCAGAAACCTCCCAAACCGAATCCCGTGGTGTTCAATAAATCTGACTTGATGTCGTTGCTACTCCTAGCCATGAAATGCACTCTTCTCGCTTTGTTACTCGCGTTCTGCAAAATCCTCAAACTTTTTCAACTCATTCATCATAATCTCTGAACACCGGACTTCGTCCCCTCCGTAAAATAGGAAAATATCATCCGCGGGGCTTAGATGGTGAAGCCGATTTCCTCGCATTTAGATGGAACCAAACTCCCGACTATGGGCAACCCGCCGATAATTACCTAGAAAGGCCCATAGCAATGATAAATAAAAGTGGAGATAGAGGATGCCCTGCTCTCACTCCCGCTTGCTAGTCCCCGCTAGCTCACCATTTACCGATACGTAGAAGGTAGGTAGTGGATGCATTCCTTAATACATTCCATCGAAATGCTGGTGTTCCCATGTCAGAGTAAAAATACCAAAATACAACTCCAGCCTAATCAGGTCATATGCCTTCTAATGTCAATTTTAAAGTACACTCTAGGGAGGCCCAACGTTTTCGATGATAGCTGACCATAAGCTCTGGGGTAATAAGGATATTATCTCGCACATCCGACCTTGCACAAAAGCCGATCAGGAAGGGCTTATAATATCAGATGCATTGTTTAATCCCTCGCGGCTATAATCTTGAATGCATATACGGTGTTACAAGAGATTGGTCTATAATCATCATAGACTCAAGATTAGGGACCTTGGGCACCAAAGCAATAAGCGTGCAATAATCTCAGAAGAAGCCTGCAGATTTGAAGAAAGAAGTCAACACCTCAATTCTGTGCTCCCGATTATAGACCACGCTATGTAGAAAAAAAGGAACGAGAAACCATGAGGCGGCTTTGTTTTCATGATAGAAACTGTAGCCTTCTTGATCTCCTCATGAGTAATTTCACCCTTTAATATCTCAGATGCTGCTGACAGACCAGCTAGCAGACCCACCAACATTATCAACGTATTCTTGGTCAAAGAAGGACCAAATGAGGCATATGCATTCTTGAAAAAAACCAACGGCTTCCTCTTTGATGGCCTCGGGTCATCAGTGCGCATCCGTTTAGAAGTTATGACTTTTAGCAGCGCTCGTGCATTCAGAGCACAGCGACTATGCGGAAAAACCTGTTACGATCCTTGTACTCTAGATTTTTTGTTTTAAGAATCCTCTGCATAGGCTAGATCATGGTATCTCTTTAAACACTTCCTCATTCCGCGTGAAGTGATCGGATGGATTGTTAAACACAGCATTTTGGGCTGGTTCAAATTCTCTACGGCTTCCACAACTACGCTCACATGACTTACCAAATGGTGGAAATTTAGCATGCAGGGTGGCTTTTACTCTTTTCATGCATTTTAACGCGTCCCGATCTATACATGAAGTACCAGCACTTCTGAGCCATGCTCGCTACAATCTGAGAAGCGGGGGTGGTCAGCCCAAAAAATTAAAAATTTAAAGGAAATTTTTTCATATGAAACAGTCTTCAAGCTTGTGGCAGAAGGCAATGATGGATAACCGGTCTTGTGCCAGATTAATGCGTGGAAATATATCGAGCAACATTCATTTGAAGACAGATCGACTTCCTAGCTATGAAATTTTCCCCATCTTGCCGGTTCATCCACGTAAATATGGGCCCCAGGAAAGAACATCTATTAATTCCAAGTGATAGGCCTCATGAAAATACATCATGGCTGAATCCCGAGCCATGTTACCCCTGAGCTTCTCATTGACAAATCTGGTGGTGTTGAAGTCTCCAATGATGAACCATGGATTTTTGCCTACCACGGGTTCACACCATTGAAGATGGCGCCACAGCACTCTTCTATCCATGTAGTTATTCGAAGCATATACGGCCGAACACGAAATGAAAGTTGTGTGATCTTGATAGCATTGATAAAGTATTACTTTTTGCAAGTCGGGTGAATGGACCAACATAAATGCTCACCTTATCACGGTTTCACGATCAATTTACCAATGGGCATGATCATAATTGTAAACAATCTCCGACGAGTATAGATGTGAAAATTACGTCCTTGTTAGGATGGCCTTTTGGGAAGTTCAGAGGAATACACCTGAATCGAGTTTGGGACTCATATGTGACGAACTTCTTTGCTTAAGAGGATCGATCAGCCGCCCATGCCTTGATGCAAATTTAACTATTGGAAGGAAGTTGTACATACTGACCTTTGAATTCTGTTGTAGCCAGACTCATTTTAATTTCTTGAAACAACTGCAGAAGTTAGCTTGTTGGCGTGAAGTCGACTCATCGACTCTTTATCGCGAACGTATCCAGAATAGGAGAAAATTGAGAAAAATTCATAAAAACAATAAGTTGAGATCACTATGGATTTTCTTGTCTCACTGCCTGATCTATGCTAAAACATAAATTATTCTTAATGTAACTTAGTTTGATAATAAATGTCATTAATAACTAATTACCTCATCGGCATTAGTAACGATCTATAGTTACTTGCATCCCTATCGCTACCACATTGTTTAACATAATATCATCTGTTATATCACTAACATCGGATAGCAACCCCGTTACCCACCATCACGCACATCCTTCTTCTCGGCGACGGCTTCTCGGCTTTGGATCATTCCGAGGATTTGTGTTGGTATTCATACTTTGGACCCTTAACGCTTGGCGGGTTAACTAGATTATGGCCAAGCGCTTGTTCAGGCGGCATTGATTCAAGGTTGGGACGAGATGGATGATCCGAGGAAGTTTAGGTAAGTCAAAAATATGGGTTTGGGGTGGTTTTCTTCAGGCGGAAATAGGTTATGGACATTTTGGAGATTTTCTAAGTTAAGAAGGTGAATTGGTTATAAGGGAAAGGTATTTAGGAAGGTTTAATGGATTTTTTTTTTTTTTTTTTTTTTTTTGGATAAGTAAATTTATTTAAAGCGGCACGACAAAAATCAATACAATACAAGAAGCCCTGGGCCTCTAGAAAAAAGCAACGAGACGACACCTCCCCTAAAAACCATAGGAAAGGCGACGGCCGAGACAAAATCACGATAAACGGCAAAAACGAACGATACAACCCACAAAATCACGAAGCGCAACCCCGAATAACCTTATGACCCACATCAGGGCCTGGGGCCTCAACCAAAAACACTCAGGAAACGACCATGCCAAGGCAGGCCCGCGGCCCACAAACAAACCACTCTGGCACCTTTTGAGACCCGGTAGAACAAGAACACCACGCCAGCGCCGGGCGAAGAGAATCGAGACACCTGACTAGCAGGTCATAAGTTTCCTTAATCTCCTCATGGGAAATTGTTTTATTCGGTGTATCCGTATCTTTGAGGTGACCACACAAGCCATCAAACTATTTAAATACTGGAGTAGTTGGGGCGAGGTTCGTAGAACATAAAATACCTTGGAAGTGTCTGCAGCTACACTTATGGCAATAGGGTCTTCGATTCGCATCCATTCGCCATAGTAATAACCTTTAAAGCACTCCTAGCATTACGAGCTTTGGCAGGCCTTGTGGAAGAAGCTGAGTCAATTACGATCCCAGAGTGTGTACAGTTAGAGCTAAGATTTTGCTTCAATAAACCCTCCTCAGCAACGGCTATCTATAGAGCTTTATTTCATTGGAGTCAATACTTGATTTACAAGCCATTGCTTCTGGATCATGAAACACTAAAATTCATCAACCACCGGCTAGGATTGAATCAAGACATGCGACATGGGTGGAATTCTTACAGCGTCTGAACCGCAATCAAGCATAAGCGGGTGTTCATAACGTTGTTGGTTATGATAGGAGACATGCCCTAGTGACTTCCATGCAAGTCCAAGTAGTTGGATTTGATGTGTTGAAAGAACTATACAAGTGTTAAAGGAAACACTCTATGCATCCCGTCTTGTTCCTTGAGATTGAGTATTCTAGATGAGTTGCATGGTGGAACATTAGGAGGACACTTTGGTGAAGCAAAAACCTTAGCTCTAGTGAAGGCAAACTACTGGCCTAAGCTAGAAGACATTGCTAGATTTGTCAAGAAGTGTGTGCGAGAATTAAACGGTGTCTCAGGACATTACTGGCCTCTGGTGGCTTTTGTACAAGGTCGAGCATTGCCAGGCCAATGTCCTTATCACCCAGACCATGTTAAACTACCATCGTGATGCTCCCGGTCCTCCCGGTGTGCGCTAAAGGTTGACATCATGAAGGCTTACGGCCACAGTTAGTTAGGGTTGTATACTCCAGTATCCTCTCGCAATATGGAACCCTGCTCACCTATTAAAATGCATTATGGCTTGTCGCTGCAGTCATACTCCCGTTTAGATAAATGGTGACTTAGGGGTTTTTGCTAGAGTCGCGGGTTAAGGCAAGGGACCCATTATCATCTTTTTATTCATCCTAGCAATGGAGGCCTTTTCCGGATCATGGCGTGACGCCCGATAGTCACCAGGTTTGGTTTCGCCGAGATCTGAGGGTATCAACCTAACTCACTTATGCTTTGCAGATGATATGTTTTTGTTTTTACGGTGGGACACGATCCGGTGTTCGAGTCTTCGCGTGGGCGAATTAAGCGAGGTTCTGCGTGCTTCGAGGGCTTACGTGAACAAGCGAAAAGTGCCATTTTCCTAGCGGAGTCTCGATGAAGTAGGAGGCTCAGTTGTTGGACACCACGGGGTTCGATCTGAGGCGGAGTTTCTATGAGATGTTGGGGAGTCCTACGATTTCACACAAGGCTAGCTCACGGTGATGTACTCTTATACAAAAGTACGAGTCGGTCTTGGACAAGCAAATCTCTATCTTATCTTTGACGGTCTGGTGATTGCCTCGGTCCTTATACAGTATACAATTGTCTTGGTGCGGCTGTTTATTATCCCAAGTATACTATTTCTAAGATTGAAGCGATCAATCGATAACTACTATGAATACGGTTAATCTAGGAGCGCTCGTCGTGCTAAGATCAAGTGGGATTCTGTGTGTCTTCCAAAGGAGGAGGGCGGTTTAGGCCTCAGACGTGTTAAAGACCTGAATGATTCAAATGTTATGAAGCATGTATGGAATCTGTTCTACAAGAAGGACTCCTTGTGGGTGGCGTGGGTTCGGAGGATTTATCTACGGGGGCCTGCACGGAATGCAAAGGTCCTACGAGTTGTTCACAGGTTGGCGGAAAATCCTCTGACTTAGAAGAGGATCGGACCCCTCATAATGCAGGGTGGAGTAGCGGTGCGGCGACCTTTGTATAACGGTTGATTTTACGGAACGGTTGGTCCCTCTCCTTCCACTATTATGGTGGCGGATCTTGCCTTGACTCTGCAGTGCAATAATAACAGAGTGTTTGTCGTTATTGTGAGAAGGGGGGTGGAATTGGCTATCGCTAGTCGGGTGACCTTATTGCTATCAGAAGCGGTGTACTTGATACCATGTCGATGCATCAGGAGATATTATCTCTGGACTCTAGATCCGTGCGGGGTTTTCATATGCTTCTGCACAGAACCACTTTAGACCAAAGAAACCGATTGTTAATTGGCACTCTTCGATTTGGTTCCCTCAAGCTATCAGGAGGCATGCTTTCATTGTATGGCTGACCGTACAGAACAGATTGGTTACTCAGGATAAGCTTCTCAAATGGGGACTCACCAGCTCTATATCGTGTGTTTTTTGTCGTGCTAATGTTGAAGACAGGAACCACTTATTCTTCAGCTGCCATTTCACAGCTGGTATTTGGAAGAAGATTCTATGGTTGTGTGGGGTATCTAGAACTCCGAGGAATTGGGAGAACGAATTCTTGTGGGTAATTGCCAACAAGGGAAAGTCCTTCAGCTCTATTACAAGGAAGATTGCGTGAAGTCTTTTGCTATCTACCACTTATGGGGTCATCGTAGTGGAATTCATGAAACGACTATGCTCGGGTGATACTATCTTTCGCCTCATTTGTGATGATGTTGGGCACCGTATTTACGGTCTCCAGAAGGTTGTTGATAGTCCTGCAAACAGATCAATGTGTGAGAGATGGTCCTTCCCTATAAATATTTTATCTACTGGTAGGTTGCGTGCTTGATTTGTGATTGTTTGGGCTATGCTGCCTTGCCCGGGTTGTGGGCGGTTTCTTGTGTTGTTTCTTTTTTGCCCGGATTGTGGGCTAGTGTCGTGTTGGTGGCAGCGTGTTGTTCGGGCTGATGCTGCTCCTATATTTATAGGGAAGGTCTTTGTCTAGATTTTCTTTACTTTGGTTGTGGCCTGGACACTAGTTCTTCTTATTCTTTGGTTGGCGTTATCCGCTGGTAATAAATTCTTAATTATCCAAAAAAAAAAGTTTGCCTTCACTAGAGCTAAGGTTTTTGCTTCACCAAAATGTCCTCTAATCATTCCACCATGCGACTCATCTAGAATACTCAATCTCGAGGAACAAGACGGGATGCATAAGTGTTTCCTTTAACACTTGTATAGTTCTTCAACACATCAAATCCAGCTACTTGGACTTGCATGGAAGTCACTAGAGGCATGTCTCCTACTCAGACATCCATAGCTGCTTGTTATGTTCCAAGCT
Source organism: Tetrastigma voinierianum (assembly GCA_016808115.1). Classification (NCBI taxonomy): domain Eukaryota; kingdom Viridiplantae; phylum Streptophyta; class Magnoliopsida; order Vitales; family Vitaceae; genus Tetrastigma; species Tetrastigma voinierianum. Next base: position 154,493 of record JAEQBH010006344.1, on the reverse strand, counting down.
TATGCTTGATTGTGAAGTTATGCGCTTGTAGAATTCCACCATTATCGCATGTCTTGGATTCAACTTGTCTTCTTCAGTGGTTGATGAATTTAGTGCTTAAACGATGCGAAAAGCACAAATGAGCATAAATCCAAGTATTGACTCGATGAAATAAAGCTCACATAGATGGCAGATTCTTTGAGGAGGTTTATTGAAGCAAAAAATCCCTAGAGTTCAATGGCATACACTCGAGGATCGAGAACACTAGCTTCTTCCCTTGAGGTACAGTGGCGCGTATCTGCTTTAGGAGTGCTTTAAAGGTTATTCTTATGGCGAATGGATGCGGGCGAAGGCAGGTTGCCATAAGGCGAAAGGCGTGAACCTTCTCAAGGTATTTTATGTTACGATGAACCCTCGAAACTAACCACTCAGAGTATTTAAATAGCTTGGATGGCTTAATTAGTCACCTCGGCATATGGATACCTTGAATAAAACAATTTCCCATGAGGAATTAAGGAAGCCATTTTTCCATTGATGATTCAAAGCTCCTGGCCTAGATGGTTTTCCTCACACGTTTTCAAGGCGACTTGGGGCATTATTGGAAGTGATCATTTCTTGTAGTGTGAGTTCCTTTTTGAATGCGGAAGTATGCTTGGCGAGATTAATTGTACGATTATAGCTTTGTGGTACCTAAGGTTCCCGATCACAGTTCTATGTATACCGCGATTACGAGGCCTATTTCTTGTTGCAACACCATCTACTCATTACATCTCGAAGATCATTGCTGGGGATTAGCAGTGCATCCCAGATATTATCGACCCTCGCGATGCCTTTTGTACAAGGTCGAGACATTGCCCGACAATGTCCTTATCTTGAAGACCTTATGTTAAACTACCATTGTGATATGGGTCCTCCCAGGTGTGAGATGAAGGTTGACATCATGAAGGCATACGACACAGTTAGGTGGGGGTTTGTAACGAGTATTCTCTCTGTATGGGTACCCCTTCTCACCCTTTTGAAATGTATTATAGGCGCATCACTACCCCATCCTTATATTTCAATAAATGGTGAGCTGCGGGTTTTTGCTAGCAGCGGGTTAAGGCAAGGGGACCAGTATCATCTTCTTTATTCATCCCTGCATAATGGAGGCCTTTTCAGATCATACATTGCATGCGTAATGAACAAGGGTTTGATTTCACGGATGCGAGAAATCAGCTAACTCACTTATGCTTTGCGGATGATATGTTTTTTATTTTTTACGGTGGGGCGCATTCCGGTGTTCGGGTCTTCATGACAATTAAGCCGGGTTCAGCCTTCTCGAGACTTCAAGTGAATGCATGGAGAAAAGTGCCATTTTCTGGCCGGAGTTTCGTGAAGTTAGGAATGACTGTTGGGCATACAGGCGTTCGGTCTGGCAATTTCCTATGAGATATTTGGGAGTCCCTACGATTTCTTCTAAGGCTCACTCACGGTGATTGTATGCCTCTTATTCAAAAAGTGCAGCCGGCCAGTCTTGGACAAGCAAGTCTTTATCTTATCTTGGCCCGGTGTTGATTGCTTCGGTCTTATCTGAATATCACAATTATGCTTGTAGTGCGGCACATTTATTATCCCAAGTTTACTATATCCAAGATTGGCTTGATCTTTTAATGTAGCTTCTTATGGGTACGGAATTCAGCGCTCGTCGTGCTAAGATCAAGTGGGAAACTGTGTGTCTCCCAAAGGAGGAGGGCGGTTTAGGCCTCATACGTGTTAAAGACCTAAATGATTCAAATGTTATGAAGCATGTCTGGAATATGTTCTACAAGAAGGACTCCTTATGGGTGGCGTGGGTGCGGAGGTTTTATCTGCGGCAGGGGAGCCTCTGGAATGCAAAGGTCCCCACGAGTTGTTCCTGGAGTTGGCGAAAAATCCTTCAACTTAGAGAGAGGATCAGACCCCTCATAAAGCACAAGGTGGGTGATGGGGCGGCGACTTTTTTATGGCATGATTTCGGAACGGTTGGTCCTCCTTCCTATTATGGTGAGCGAATCTTGCACTATTTCTGCGATTCAGCATGCTTTCGGTAGATTTGTAGTTATTGATGAAGGAGGTGGGTGGCCTCACCAGCTAATTCGAGGTGACCTTATTGCTATCGAACGATTATTACCAATTACCTTATCGAAGTGCCTCTAGGGAGGATATTATATCTTGGACTCTAGATCCTTACGGGGTTTTTCAGCTAGCTTGCCTTGGTCACTTTAGACCCGAATCCTGCCGGTTGTTGGCTTGGCACCATTGATTTGGTTTCCCAGGCCATCGAAGCATGCTTTCGTGCATGCGGCTGGCCGTCTGAAACCAGTTGGTTACCGGGATGGCTTCTCAAGTGGGGTCTCACCAGCTCTATATCTTGTGTATTTTGTCGTGCTAATGTTGAAGACAGGAACCACTTATTCTTCGGTTGCCATTTCACAGCTGGTACTTGGCGGAGGATTCTATGGTTGTGTGGGGTCTTTAGAACTCCAAGGAATTGGGAGGCAGATTCTTGTGGGTAATTGCCAGCAGGAAAGTCTTCCTGACTCTATTACGAGGAAGATTGTGTGGGGTGCTACTATCTCTACCACTTGTGGGGTCATCGAATAGTAGAATTCATGAGAAACTTGACTATGCTCGGTGATACTATTTTCGCCTCATTTGTGAAGATGTTTAGGCTTCGTATTTGAGGTCTTGAGGAAGGTTGTTGATAGTGCGCAAATAGATCAGTAATGTGAGAGATGGTCCTTCCCTATTAATATTTTATCTCCTGGTAGGTTGAATGCTTGATTTGTGATTTTTGGGGCCTTGGTGCCTTGCCCGGGTTGTGGGCGGGTTCTTGTGTTGTTTCTTTTTTGCCCGGAATGTGGGCTTTTGTCTTTATTGATGGCTTTATGTTGTTCGGAGGCGGATGTTCCTATGTTATAGGGAGGTCTTTGTCCGTTTTTCTTCGCACAGTTTGTGGCTTGAGGCCCCGGTTCTTTGTATTCTTTGGTTGGGAAGATTGCCGCACAGTAATAAATTCTTAATTATCAAAAAAAAAAAAAAAAAAAAAAAAAAAAAAAAAAAAAAAAAAAACATATCCATACAATATTCATTTTGGAGACATCAATCCAGCTTCCTAGCTATGAAGTTTACCCCCTCACGCCGGTTCATCCACGTAAATATAGGACTAAAAGGAGATGTCACTTGATTCAAGATTGAACAAACACACTTTCATGAAACTCATTCATAGATATCACTTTCCAATTTACCCCAGTTTCTCATGATGAACATGGTGGTATTGAAATCTGGTATTCTATTCACATAGTTTGTGACCACAGGACCACACCAATGAAGGTGACTCCATAGCACCCTTCTATCAATGTAGTTATTCGAAGCATATACGCCGAACACCAAAATGGTAGTTGTGTGATGGGTACGTAGCGACCTGGCATTGCTTGGTCCATGGGTGAGAAGATATCAATGCTAACTCGAGGATTACCACATCCAGTTCTACCATGAACATGATCGTAGTGTAGGCTCAATTTTGCAGGAAAAATTGTAGAAGATCTGTCATATTCGAAACTCTTTAGGAGTTTCCAAAATACACACAAAATCAAGGAAGCTGCAGGATTTAACAAATAAGCACTTCTATTTGTAGAGGATTGGACAATCCTTATGTTCCATGAAGCGAATTTAACCATTGGGAAGCTGTGTATGCCCCCTAACCATTGGATGTTGCATATTAGCACCGTCTGACAAGTCTGTCATTAACCGCGTGTTTTTTTTTTTGGATAGTTGAATTTTATTACCAAAAGGCGGTGCCCATGTGAAAGAGAACAATCGCCGAGCCCAAAGGCTTGCGAAGAACAAGCGGACGGCACCACATGAAACCTAGGAAAGGGCATCGACTGGCAGGATCTACAAATGCGAGGCTGAGAGCCATGAGAGCCGCCTTGACAATACCCCAACGGTGACAAAGCAATCAACCGACATACCGACCAATGATAAACAAAGCCTAACCCGGGCATGGAAGCCTAAATATAATCCATCAGACAAGATCAGGGATCACGAAGACTGAAACAAAACAAACCCCTAAATGAGCAGTAAGATGACGAAATGGGTTGCTCGGCGGTCGAAAGTCAATATCCACATAATATAGAGAGGCGATATGGAATCCACAACACCACTAGCATTAGCCGACACCCGGCATGTTGGGGACAGCGGCAGTGATAAATCAGTCATTCTGAAAAGCGGATAGCACCTCCATCTACTGCCGAGGAGCACAGGCAACAAAACTACCCAAAGGGGTGCTCGGACGTAACAACAAACCGCTGTCGGGATCAAGCAACCAGGAAACATTACGACACAATATTCTAGATGCGGCTCTAGGAAGAAAACCAAAATTAACATTGATAAATGCGTGACCAGCCATGTTCCAACAACGCCAGGCGAGGACCAACTCGTGAACCAGGCTTTTTTTTTTTTGGATAGAAGTAGCATTTATTTCAAAAGCCAGCCTAAACAAGAATACGGACCAAAGGCCCAGTGAAAAAGCGAATGAACCTCCCTAAAAGCTGAAAGGAAGGCAAGCAAACTAAACCTTGACTTAACAACCAAGAAAGCAAACCAAAACCAACAGGGGCACTCTCGCCCACATCCGGGTGGTGACCAAACCCCAAGTGATACAACCTGAGCTAAGACCTGAGGGCTAATATGAGATAAGGACTCAACCTGACAGCAGAAATATCGATCAATAAATGAAACACCAATGTCAAGAATATTAGAGGAAGGATATCTACATGGCTCACATTCATGGAATTATCACACCTTCTGGAAACTTGAGATTCTCAGCCTTACATCGTTACAAATGAGATGAAAAATAGCATCAGCTGGAAAATAAATATTTTCATAAATTCTACTATTCCGCTGTCTCCACAAGTGATAAATGGTAGCACCCCAAGCAATCCTCTTGGTGATAGAACAAAAGGATTTCCCTTTGGTAGCAATTACCCATAGAGCTGTATACATTACGTGGAGTTCTAGAATTTCCCGTAACCTTAAAACTCTCAACCAAGATCTAAATGGTAGAATTGGCAACCAAAAACAAGTGGTTCACATCTTCCCGCATTAGTCGGCCAGAGAAAACACCGATATATGATGGGTCATACCCACAGAAACATCTTGCACAAGCAATATCTGGATGGCCAACCAAGCGATGAATGCATATCTATCACCCGATAACGAGAAGCAGATCGTATGGTGCAATTGACCATCGACTTCTTTGGTAACGTTGTTCCAGTTGAGTTCCAGTGAATTCGAGGAAGAAGCGGTGTCCACGCGAATAAAATCTCTGAAGTCATGAGGCTATAGTTGGAACAATAATTCTTCCCGAATGCGATAAAATCTTTGCGAGAGTTTGCAATTGTGATTCCACCTACGTAAACAACCATATTTCCACCGCGACATTATTGGATATTTGAATCATATAGCAATCACGGTCTCCATAATATGATGAAGAAGAGACAGCCAGGGTTCGAAGTCATGCCATAAAGTCCCCTTACCATTTATTGCACCTTGTGTTTGATGAAGGGCGACCTATCTGGCATTGGCGATTTATGATCTGACAAGCGGAAAGAGTTTTAGCACACCTGAATACAAGCTTCTCATATACCTTCTTCGCACCATGCGACCCATGAAGTCCTTACTATAAAAGTTTAAATGTGTTTCTGTTGTTTGCATCATTCAAAGATGTTTGATCACTGAAGTACATGCGAAACCACCTCCTGTCGAAGACAAACGACTCCCAAGCGATCTGGCTTGATGTGATTGGGATCGAAAAACTTGAAAGCTTGTTAAATCTTAGCAATTGTAATTTGAGAATTATAAGCAATTTGTATCTGTTGAATACTATACAAAACATGGGAACCAATCAGCTTGCACCCTTCACGCATATAATGCATACAGCATTGATGATTACGCGGAATTTTATCCGAGAAAGCGGTGATGATTCAAATGTAACAAATCTAGATTGAATCAGAGGACTCAGATATTTCATAGGAAACCTCCCCAAACCGAATCCTGTGGTGTTCAATAAATCATTCTTAATGTCATCGCTCATCCCGGCCATGAAGCGCTCTGCCTTGTTTATTTTGGCCCGAAGCATTTGCTCAGACTTTGACTCGCCCATCATAGCATACCTTTGGATTTGTCTACAGAAAGGAAAATATCATCATAGAAAGCTTAGATGGGTAATTTGGATTCCTTTGCCCAGGATGGTGAATCCATGTATGGGCAGCCATGATAATGACCTGAAAGGGCCTCCATAGCAGTGATAAGTAAAGCGGAGGAGAAGAGGATCCCCTTGCCTCACCGCGCTGTAAAAAATCAGCTAATCACCCATTCCGTCTGAAGAATGTAGGGGTAGAGATGCATTCCTTAATACAATCCATCAGAAATGTAGGTGTTCCATCTGTACAGATACCAATCTGACTCATTAATTGTGTCAAAATGCCTTCTTAATGTCGCTTTTGAGCACACCTGGGAGGCCCTTGTTTTGATGTTAGATTGACATTAAGCTCTTGGTGATAAGGATATTATCTAATGATGACACCAGACCTTGCACAAAATGACATGAAAGACACATTATATCAGGATGCATTGTTTTAACCTCATTGCTATAATCTTGAAATGCATTTATACATGAATATTACAACAAGAGATTGGTCTATAATCATTCATAGTCTGGGATTAGGGACACCAGACTTAAAGCAATAAGCGTACGTTAATCTCGAAGAAGCCTGCAGTTTGAAGAAAGAAGTCAACTTTGCCTCAACAACATCACTCGATGATAGACCACGCGGCATGAAAAAAAGGGATGAAAGCCATACGGGATTTTACGAGGCTTTGTTTCATTCAATATGAGAACATATGACGCGCGATCTATGCGTGGGTAAATTTCACCCTTTAAAATGTCAGTCTTCAGTAGACCATGTGAACCCACCAAACATTGTCCATGTATTCTTGATCAAAAGAAGGACCATCGAGCATAATACTTTCTTGAAAAACCAACGGCTTCCTCTTTGGTAGCCTGGGTTATGTTCTTCATCAATCTCAGAAGATTATGGCGACTCTTCATCATTCATTTTGTGAACTGACGGCTTTATGGAAAAACCTCATGTCGATCTCAGGATTTGAGCCACTTTGTACTCTAGATTTACATTTTTAAGCCCTCTCTTGCATAGGCTAGATCATGGTATCTCTTTAAATACTTCCTTTCATTTTCCACCAGCACGTGATCGGATAAGATTTGTTCGTCTGAAGCATTTTGGGCTGAGTTCTTTCACAACTTCCTGTGCGTTCACGCAACTTACCCATATGAATGGAAGTTAAACGCCTAAGGGATGCTTTTGCCACCTAGGCTTTGCGTCCAATGTACATGGGAGTACAAACCTTCACACTCATTTACCTTCACAATCTCGAAGCGGGGTAGTCGGCCAAAAATTAAAAAAACTTAAAGGGAATTTTCACATTAACTCAAGAAGCAGGCTAATATTGATTTGTGACCGGAGGGCAATGGTCGGATAACCCGGGGTGCTGAGCTTCCATTAATGCATTGGAGAATATGTCGAAGCAACATTCATTTGAAGACAACGATCCGACTTCCTAGGTATGGGAACTCTCCCACTCTTATAGGTTCATCACGTAAATATGGGTCCCATGAAGGTGACATCATCTAATTCCCAAAGTTGAGCATTGCTCATGAATCCACCATTGCCAAATCCTGAGCCATGTTACCCCCAGACTTCTCATTGACAAATCTGGTGGTGTTGAAATCACCGATAACAAACCATGGATTTTTGCTACCACGGGTTCACACCATTGAAGATGACGCCACAGCACTCTTCTTTCCATGTAGTTATTCGAAGCATATACTGCCGAGCACCAAAATGAAAAGTCTGTCATGATAGTAGTAACATGACAAAGCATTTCTAAGTCCGTTGAATGGATAACATCAATGTTTCAGCACTATCACGGGTTCCCACAAATCCAAATTCTACCAGAAACAGGGCATGATCATAATTATGAAACAATTTCCAACCGGAAGTAAAGGCTACATTGAAAATTAAGTCCTTGTTATCGCACGCGCAGTTTCAGAATACCGCATAAAATCAAGAGTTTGGGACTCGCAGCAAGCAGAACTCTTTTTTTTTTTTTGTAAAGTTAATTGAGCCCTTATGTTCCATGAAGCAAATTTAACGTTAGGAAGTATACTGACCCGGGTCTGCTTAGAAGCAAGACTAAACTGTTTAAAGAGACCCCCCTTCGTCGGTCGACGACGGGACCAAGTGACTCCACACGAGTTGACACTAAAGCCGGTAATAAGAACCCACAGCGGATGCAGCGGAGAAAATGTAACACAGTATATGTTTTTGTTATATTCAAGTAAGGATTTTTGAGAGCAAATGCAACATACCCCTGATGTTTTGTTATGAACCAAGATTGGCAATCTAATGGTTGGTTTAATTGGAAAGTTAGCAAAGTGTGTTAGATTGCATTTTTATGGCATGGGTGAATTATGCAGTGAGTAAGTTTAGTGGTTTTGTTAGGTTTGAAATTAAGTATGTCTTGAAGGACCACTTTGAAAAACTTAGTGGAGGACTAAGTGCAATATCCTTGTGAGCTATGTGGCATCATGAGGGCATGACACCTCGAAAACATGCGAGGTAGGAATCTTGACACATGGCAGTGCATGAGAAAAACTTGCCCATGTGCCAGCAGAAATAGTCTTGGTTTTGGATGCTAGACCAACTTCTTGCTAGGAAGTGGAAAATTATGGAATTTTAGGTAGTGAGAGGATTTAAGAGAGAAGCTAGAGAGAAGGAAGAGAAAAATGCTTGAAGGAAAGCTTGGTTTGGTGGAAAAAGTTCACTCATTATGTAAAACGCAGTCTTTGGGGCCTTAGTTGTATTTCTTATGGACTTTGGTTATATTCTTGGGTTTTGTTGGGATACATCTAACTTCGTTGATAGAAAGGTGTGTTTTGTTGGAACCCTAAATTGTAAAAGGCAGTTTTGTGAAGATTGCATGTGTGTGTGTTGTGTCCAAGGGGTGTTGTCAGGCTTTCCACTTGACCCCATGACAGTGTTTTGTATGGATTGGCTAAGAACTCCGAACTGGATGATTTTAGTAGGAGAAGAAGCCCAAGACCTATACCTTCGAATGTCTAGAAGCAACCAAGAACTAAAACCTACCATAAGACCCTTGAATTTGAGGTTGAAAGTCATGTCACGGGTCTGTCCTTTGATGCAGGAAACGAGTTCTGTTTTGAGTCATAGGATTGAGTTATATTGATCCAAATTGAGTGATTCAAAATCCTTCTTAAATGTTTATAGGGAGTAACTTCATAAAAAAAAAGTGATTAAGTCATAACTCATTTGTTCCCATAATTTCTTCAAAAGGTGTTGAAGAGGAACTGAATTCTGTCTAGGAAACATGAGGAGAGTCATGATGTAAACATAACTCTTGATTTTGAGGTCAGGCTGACCTGATTTAAGAAACTGAAAGCTAAAGAATAGAAACTTTTGGTCGAAGACCTAATGAGTGCATATGGCTGGTCAAAAATTGTAGTTGAAAAAAAAAAGGGTCTTGAGATAGAGGGTGAGAAAAAGAAAAGGGTACAAATTGTTGTGTTGTTTGTGTTACCCTAATAAGGGGTGTTAAATGTTGATATTTGTAAGTGTAAAGAGTGCTCTTGAAGGATCAAGGTTTATGTTGGTAGTACCTAGGAATATGTGATTAAAGTGGTAGTAGTAATAAACCAATTGGGTAATTTTATGTAGCTTGAGATTGTTTGAGGCTAAGAAATCTTATGACTTGTTGGTACCGTCTTTTGGAGTAGCCTCGGTTTGACTTCCTTGGGAGACTTGTGGATTTTGAATCCAAGGAAGGTAGGGGATCTTGTAACCTTTTCTAACCTTATACCATGATTCTTTGTCACGTACCACATTCTGTGCTTGACATGTGATTTTCTAATGATATATATAAATGTGTATATTTTATATCTGCCAATTCTTTGAATTAACTGGTACATGATGTTTTTAAATAATATGGATAGAATGCTTTGTGAAATTGTTTTAAAGCATGACATGGGTATGGGACTTGTTGAGAGTCCGGATAGATGTAGTGGACACGGGACTATGACTAGTCTTTGGGTTGATATCCCGAAAGGTCTACCGTATATGGGATGTGGGCGCTATCTGGGTAGTAAATCCCGGCATTGTCGTTATGGGATGTGGGCATATCCACGGGTAGTAAGTCGACAATTTGTCGTTGTTCGAGTGATCGGCTAGTCACGGGTGGCAGAAAGAGTGTGATGAGGAGTCGAGATGGTGGTAGTATTGCATCCATTTGTTTCCACATCAACCTATTAAATGAAAATGCTCATGTTTTAAGATGTGTTGAATTATTTGTATTTTGAAATGTTTTTATAAGCATGAAACTGTTGGGATTCACTGCGAGTTGTCAGACTCCACCCCCGTTATTCTACCTTCAGATGCGGTGTGAAGGACCGGTGTTCTGCGTGACTTGAGAGTTTGAGCTTGGGGTTTGGAGGGACCTGGGGAATTGTCTTCCCGGGCTTAGCATGCCGGTGGTCGGGCATACATTTGAGGCATCTAGTGTTGTGTGCGGGTTCACCTTGTATATTTTAAGATTTCATAGTGATCATAGGTCATTGTATATTTGGCTTATGATTAGTTTGGGACACTTTGTAGAAAGTTTTGGGATTTTTGTGTAAATATTATTTTGATCAAATTAGTATGGTCTGTAGTCTTACAGGTGCATTGAGGACTTACCTCGGTCTGAGATATGTATATATATGTTTTGAGACACAGGTTGCGAGTTATAATTTCGTTTCTGAGCGATTACTCAAGTGGAGTTTTGGACTCGAGGTTTTGAAGAAATACGGATTGATATATGGTGTGTAGGGCTAGTGGTAGCCCCTTTTATGCAAAGTGTTGGATTTTGAAAGAGTCCTATGTTGAGACTTTCGAGTTGTGAAAAAGATGGTAAAATAACATAAATCCTGCAAGTGGAAATCGAGTGTGACAAGTTGGCATATCGAGCAAAGGGATAAATCCTTGGGAGATTAAGGAAAATTCAATAGGTACACATAGAGTTACAAACTACTTCATGATGATGAGCTTTGGTTTTTAGTGCTAGGATTGTGCTATTGGGTGATGATATGATTTTCATACATGGCATGGTATAAGGCTTCCTAGCAGCGACAACTAGTGAAGGGTATTTTATGATAACATGTTTACCTGAAATTATGTGATAACATGTTGGTGTGATTACAAGCATGATATAATGAGTTTTAGAAATATTATAATGCTTGTATAGTTCACACCACTAAATATTAGCTAGTATATAAAATGAATTCTTATACCTTGTACGAATTGTTATGAATCGGGTAAAACGATTAGGTCGATAGCGGTAAAGATTGCATAGCTATAATAAATTGATGTTGAGAACCTAGAGTTATTAATGGTTTTCTTTTGCCGCAGCATAAATGATAACTAATTGTCTATTCTCTTATATATAGGCTTGATGAATAGAGGAAGAAGGAGTGGGCGACAAAGGGTCGAGCGGCTGTGAGATCCTCTTACTTGGTCGAAGGATGGAAATTTGGAGAGGCGTGGCGTTACCTCCGAGGAATCGTCCCGGAAGATGGACGTGCGGTTGATCAAAGGATTTCAGAGCACTTATTCCCCCGGTGTTTCGAGGTGGTGTTAATTTCCCTTGAGGGTGAGCATTGGCTAAAGGAAGTGAGATACGGATGTGTGGATCCCTGGGGACGGAGAGTTTCTCTAGCGTCGGCTATGTTGAAGGAGACGAGGGCGTAGTTGGTGGGATATGGTTAAGAACACCCATGATGTGTACGCATGGGGTGGACTGTTAGAGAGTTCTGCGGCCAGAGTACTTTCACGAGGCCATGAGGAGACGGAAAGAGATCGGAGTTTATGCACTGCGCGGGGCTATGTTGTGGCAGTATGCACCCGGTTTACTCTGTTGTCGAGGTATACACAACGTAATTGACAGCGAGCAAATGAGAGCCGAAAAGGATTTAGGGAGGTTTGAGAATTTGAACATTCGAACTCAGGTAATCGCGCTTCCATGCCGCACCTACGATGAAGTGGTGTACGAGCCGATTGAGAGAACAGCTTGAAGTGCGAAGGAAAGGAAATAAGAATTCGAGGTTTGGTGACTTCAGGTCAAGGATAAGAGGGCTAAGCGCCCAAGGATGAACGGTCCGGCGGTGCCCGTATGGGGACAAGCAGTGGGGCAGTTGAGGACATGGGGCCCGTGCGTCGGTATGAGTGTGGTGCGACGGGACACTTGGTGGTGCCTAAGTTATAACGTGGAACACCCAGCCTCCTCAAGGTCAGTTTCGACCAGTAAACCATTCGCGTGTTCAAGGAGGACAGCCTCAAGGAGGATTCGGAAAGAGGCGCATCTGCCGGGCGGGTCTCGAGACGAGTCTTGATTGTTCTGGCTTTCGGGATCAGGCCTAATGTGCTAGTGGAAGGCATGGTTTGTGTTATAGCACTTGGGCATGTGTTGTTTGATTCGGGTGCGCTCCGTTCATTTATATCTACTTCTTTTTAACTTTAGTACTGGACTTAAGATTGCACCACTCTTTTTGTCCTTTGGTTATTTGAACACTATGGGTGACGGGATGGTAAGTGGGGATGCAGTGGTTGTGTGTTGAATGTTGGGGGATACGAAGTCGTGATTGACTTAGTACTCCTACATATGCTTGATGTTTAGCGTGATTTGTGGGAATGGATTGGTTAGCCCCATCATGCGATCTAGGCTGATTTTCGAAGAAAGGTGACCTTAAAGGTGGTTGTGGGTCACGTCAATCGAAACCTATCTTGGTTGGGGGCTGGTCGGACTGATCATTGATAGAGATGGAGAAAAGTGGATGAGAAAGAATGGGGAATGGCCTTATTTTTTACTATCTTGGGGGTAGAGTAGAAGAAGGAAGGTAGGGTGGATTGTATCCCACAAGTGTGTGACTTTGCGTGTATTTCTGATGAGTTGCGGGATTACACCACGATAGAGATGGAATTCTCCATCGATTTGTATCACGGTGCGATCCTATTTCAAGAGCTCCATTTTGGATGGCTTCAGTTGACAGGAGTTGAATTTCTGACTGCGAAAATTACGAGGGTAAAGGTTCATCCCAGTAGGAGTACCTCGCCTTAGGATGCTCTGATGTGCAGTGAAAAGAAAGACGGAACGCTACGGTTATGTGTGGATTACAGGAAGTTAAATAGAGTAACGGTGAAGAACAAGTACCCACTTCCTCGGATTGAGGATTTGTTTGATCAGTTGAACGGGGCTTGTTACTTCTCGAAGATTGATCTAAGATCTGGGTATCATCAGTTGAGAGTACGGGACTCGGATATCCCAATTTGCTTGTACGAGTATGGACACTTCGAGTTTGTTGTCATGCCTTTTGGATTGACTAATGCTCTAGCTGCCTTTATGGATCTGATGAATAGGATATATCGTCCGTATCTGGATCAATTTGTGGTAGTGTTTGTGGACGACATCCTGATATATTCCAGAGATTGGTGAACATGAGGCGATATTTGCGGAGTTGGTCTTGCAGGTGCGAGAGAGAATCGGTTGTATGCGAGCTAGAAGTGTGATTTCTTGTTACAAGAAATCCAATTCCTAGGGCACATGGTGTCTAAGGAAGGTATTTGATGGATCAGGCAAGGTTGAGGGCCGTGATGAAGTGGGAGGCGACCCCAGAGTGTGCTGGAATGCGCGGCTTCCTTGGATTAGTTGGTTATTCTGAGTCGATTTATTGAGAACTTCTCCGGATTGCATATAATGACTGAACTAACACGCAAGGGAGTGAGCTTTGGCCCGAATGGCAAGTGTGAAGGTCTTTCGGGGCGAAAAGAGATTGACTACGGCGCGGTGTTGATTACTCACGGTGAGTGAGGGAAAAGTACGGTTTTTTGTGATGCCTCAAGGGTTGGCAGGGTGTGTACTTATGCAAAAGGTAGAGTAGTGCCTATGCCTCTAGGCAATTGAAGAAACTTGAAGAAGAATTACCCCACGCATGATTTAGAGCTTGCTGCAGTAGTGTTTGCCCTAAAGTTATGGCGGCACTACTTGTATGGTGAAAGTTTGGAAGTGTTCTCTGACCACAAGAGTTTGAAGTATATATTTACGCAGAGAGATTTGAATGCCAGGCAGAGAAGGTGGATGGAGACACTTGAAGACTTTGACTTTTCTTTGCAGACTACCACGGGTAAAGCAAATGTGGTCGTGATACCTTGAGTAGAAAAATCAAGGGAGCATCCTTTTCGGGTTTGATGGCTTATGATGGAAGATGTATGATTATGAAGCGAGTTCCACTGTGCTTTGATGGGGATGAGCCTAAGGCATGTTTTTTATACATTGGTAAGCTCGATAGCAGTTTTCTAAGTCATCGAGGCTCGGAGAGTGATAAAGCTTGAGGAGGGCACACGCTCGCAGAGTGGTAGGTAGTGATACCTTTGAAAGGTGGAGCATTCATGCAAATGGAATTTATTTCCTCAGATTGTTTGTCTTGGATGATGCACAATTGAGAGAAAGGAGGTGATGAGAGGCTCATCACTCTCGGTCGAACACATCTGGTGGAGACAAGATGTGTACCACGACTTGAGGCGCCAATTTTGGTGGCATGGGATGAAGAGAGACGTAGCGAGTTTCGATCTCCAAGTGTTTGACGTGCCAACAAGTGAAAGTTGACACAGCAGAACCCGACGAGGGCTATTCGTAGATTACCCGGTCGAGTGATGGGATCGTAATGACGATGGACCGTGGCGGTTGCCCAAGACTCACCGGGGTAAAGATGGTGTTGGGTGGTTGTTGACAGTTGACTAAATCGGCATTTCTTGCAATAGGACCCTTGACTCTATTCTTACTTTGAGCAAGTTGTATGTGAGGAGATTGTGAGGTTGCATGGTGTACCTCTCTCCATTGTGTGGATCAGGACTCGATGTTTACGATTCAGTTACAGCGGTCTTTGCCAACTTTAGAGAGCAGGGCCAAGATTGGAGTACAACATTTCACCCTCGGTGACGGGCAATGCGAGAGAGTGATTCGATTCTGGAAGATATGCTTAGAGGCATGTGTTAGACTTCCGGGGTTGGATGAGACCCATTTTGCCTCGATTGAGTTTGCGTATAATAATAGTTTCAGGCTTGAGTATTAGGATGGCAGTATGAAGGCTCTTTATGGTGAGCCGTAAGATCGCCTATGTGCTGGACTGAATCGGGGAGAGGCTGCTGATTGGTCGGAGTTGGTGCAAGCAGCCAGAGAAGATAAGGGTGATCGTGATAGGCTCTTGAACGCCTGAGGCCGACCCGAGAAAAAGTTATCTTGACCACATGAGAGACCCTTAGGTTTCGGGTTGGGGATGCTCTGTTTTGAGTGTCACTGCAAGAGATATTTCGTTTTGGTAAAGGGAAGCGGCCCTAGGTACATTGGTCGTTTGAGATTCTCAAGAGTTTAAGGTGAAAACACCGATTAGCTCTTGTGTGGAGTTGTTTGGGACACACTGATGTATTCCACGTTTCGTGTTGCGGAAGTATGAGCCAAATGTTTAAGCACATACTAGATTGGCAAGAGGTAATTTGCAAGAGAATATGAAATATGAAGAAGCTGACAAAGGAGATTCTAGTGTGCGAGGCAGCGTGTTGAGGAACAAAATTATTTTCCTAGTGAAAGTTTAATGGGAACACCATGGAGTGGAAGAAGCTACATGGGAACTAGAAGCAGATGTGAAGAAGAAGTATCCGGAATTCTTCACAGGGTTGTCTCTGTTTAATTTGAGGGACGAGTGCGTAAGGAGGAATATAAATACAGTATAACTAATTTTGTTATATTCAAGTAAGGATTTTTGGAATAAATGCAACTTATGCCTATGATATTTTAAATTGTGATTAGATTACATAAATCTTAATGGTTGGTTTTAATTAGAGGATTAGCAAAGTGTGTTGAACTACATTTTTATGGCATGTGGGTCAATTATGCAATTAGGTAAGTTTGAGTGGTTTTTTGTTAGGGTTTGAAATTAAGCTATGTCTTGAAGGACCACTTTAAGAAAAACTTGTTAGTGGAGAGGACTAAAGTGCGATATCCTTGTGAGCTATGTGGCATCATGAGGCATGACACCTCAAGCCGCAAGGTAGGAGCTCCTTGACACATGGCCGCAGTCTGCATGAGAAGAGCTTGCCATGTGCCAAGCAAACCAATTCCTCTTGGTTTTGGATGCTAGACCAACTTCTTGCTAGGAAGTGGAAAATTATGGAATTTTAGGTAGTGAGAGAGAGTTCTGAAGGAAGCTAGAGAAGGAGGAGAAAAAGGCAGAGGAAAGCTTGGTTTTTGGTGGAAAAAAGTTCACTAGGTAATATGGCTTATGATCTTTGAGGCCTTAGTTGTATTTCTTATGGACTTTGGTTATATTCTTGGGTTTTGTTGGGGATTACATCCTAGCCTAGATTTGATGAAAGGTGTGTTGGTGGAACCCTAAATTGTAAAGACCGGTTTGTGAAGATTGCATGTGTGTGTGTGTGTGTCAAGGAGGTGTTGTCGAACCCTTGACCCCATGGCAGTGTTTGGCCATAAGTTGGCCTAAGGAACTCAGGCTGGATGATTCCGAGTTGGAGAAGAAGCCCAGACCTAGACCTTCAGGCTTCATCTAGAAACAACCAAAATTAAAACCATAAGACCCATGATTTGAGGTTGAAAGTCGAGTGGTCATCCCTGATGCAGAGGCAGTTCCTGTTTTTGAGTCATAAGTTGAGTTATATTGATCCAAATGGAGTGATTCAAAATCCTTCTTAAAGTAGACACATAGAGGCTAACCTCATAGAAGAAAAGTAGGGGCCAAATTAGCAAACCATTTGTTCCCATAATTTCGTCAAAGGGTGAAGAGAGGAGCCTGATTCTGTCCTAGGAAACGATCTCAGGGGAGGGTCATATTGTAAAAAACCATAACTCTTGATTTTGAGTCCGAATGACGATTTAAGAGAGTGTGGAAGCTAAGAGATAGAACTTTTGGTCAGAAGACCACAATGAACAAAAAAGCATGTATGGCTGGTCAAAAATTGTAGTTGAAAAAAAAAGGGAGTCTTGAGATGAAACAGAAAAAAAGAAAGAGTCTGAAGTGTTGTGTGTCTTGTTGTATTACCTAATAAGGGTGTTAAATGTTGATATTTGTAAATTGTAAAAGAGAGTGCTCTTGAAGGATCAAGGTTTATGTTGGTAGGTATATAAAGAATATAACATGATTAGTGGTGAAGTAGTAATAAACCAATTGGAGTAATTTTATGTAACCGGATTGTTTAGAGGCTAAGAAATCTTATGACTTGTTAATTGCAGATCCTTTGGAGTAGCCTCGGTTTGACTTCCTTGGGAGACTGTGGATTTTGATCAAGAGGAAGGTAAGGATCTTGTAACCTTTTCTGCTTATACCATGGTTCTTTGAAGTGCAGTACCATTCCATGCTTGAGCGTGTGATTTTCTAATGATATATATACCAATGTGTATATTTTATATATCTAACAGATTCTTTAGATCGCGGTACATGATGTTTTTAAATATCCATGTGGATGAATGCTTTGTGAAGTGTTTTAAAGCATGACATGGGTATGGGGCCCGTGTGAGAGTCGGATTGATGTAGTGGACACGGGACTATGACTAGTCACGGGTTGCCAGTCCCGAGGAAAGGTCACGAGATATACGGGATGTGGGCATATCCTGGGTGGCAGTGAGTCCCGACGATTTTGTCGTTATACGGGATGTGGGCATCCTGCCCAGGGTGTAGTCCCAGCAATTTGTCGTTAATTTAGGGATGATCGGCTAGTCCACACAGGTGAAAGCCCAAAGAGTCCTTGATGAGGGTCGAGATGGTGGTAGTATTGCATCATTTGACTCCATCAACCTATTAAATGAAAATGCTCATGTTTGAGATCATTGTTGAATTGTTGTAGTTTGAAATGTTTTATAAGCATGGCTTGTTATGGGATTCACTACTAAGTTGTCGAACTCACGATATTCCCTCCACCTTAGATGCGGTATGAGACAGTGCATGACTTGAGAAGTTTGACTTGCACGGGGTTTTGGAGGTTGAGAATTGTCGTCGGCCTTATAAGCCGATTAGTCGAGCATACATTTTGAACATCTAGTGTTATTGACCATTGTGGAGGTTCTACTTGTATATTTTAATTTGTTCATATCGATCATGTTCATTTAACTATATTTAGCTTATGATTAGTTTGGACCACTTTGTAGCTAAGTTTTGGGATTTTGTGTAAATATTATTTGATCAAGTGTAAGTGTATAGTCTTGGTGCATTGAGGACTTACCTCGGTACGAGATATGTATATATATATGTTTTGAGACACAGGATTGAGTTTTAATTACGTTTCTAGGCGATTACTCAAGTGGAGTTGCATTTCGAGGTTTGAAGAAATCTGAGTTGATATATATGGTGTGTGTGGGGCTAGTGGTAGCCCCTTTTTATGCAAAGTGTTGGATTTTGAGAGTCCTGTTGGGGACTCAGGATTATGAAAAAAAAAAAAGAGATAAGGTAAAATAACATAAATCACCGAGTGGAAATCGGGGTGTGACGGAAAAAAAAAATCTTGCCGTATCGAAAAAAAAAAAAATCAAGGTGTAGCGAGAAAAAAAAATCTTACTTATCAAAAAAAAAAAAATCGAGGTGTATTGAAAACCATTCCTAAGTGGACCTTTGCCGGCTATGCAGAACCTCACATAGCTAGGCATAGATGCTGTCGAATGACAAAATCGGTCCCCGAATCCGATTTTAGGCGGACTAGCATTGAACCCACCCGGATTGCTCGCCTCGGCCCGCGGTTGGCCGTAACCTCCCGGTAGGTCGACGAGACGGTGAGACCTGTTTGGACAAGCCGCCCTGAATGTCTCCGTCTCCAATGCCACCGACTTACCCCACCCAGGCAGCCGCGTTTCCTCCATATCTTGGATCGGAAGATCAGGATTCAGGACCATTTACAGGCTGGGCGATGGCAATGGCTCGCCATCGCGCGCCATGTTTCCTTATTAAGCCTATCGCCAGTGACGTTGTTGTTGTTCGCGTACCCGCCACGATTCGACCGCGTTTCCGTAAATCGCGGATGTTGGAGATCGGACTGGGCGAGACCCGGGCGCGGCATGTGGCACTCTCGCCGAAGGATCCGTCTCGGTTGCCATTGTCGATTAGATCACAGAGATCGCGATCGAAGCCTCATAACATCCGAGGATATGGACCTTTAATTCGCCCGTCAGGTGTAAAAGCAGGAAGAAGTCAAGTCGTGACCGGACTCCTTGAGCACGAGACACTCCTGTGAATCCCTTGGAAGGGATCGAACCATATTCCCCTTGTACCGGGAAGCCCGAACTCGGTGCTGTTCGCTGATCGAAAAACCAGTAAGATGAACCCACCAGAATACTTATGACTAAAACCGCTACCTGCAAAGGCGTACATTGCTCCATGTTGGCCAGACGAGATGCAACCACAATATAAAACAGGATCCCTATGAAAGGGATCGGTTTATCGAACGAAACCCCAGCGCCATCCCGGCCCATATAATATTGACGACGATCCTCCGCAGTGAAGGCGATAGCGGGATGCCACTGAGAGCATCTGCATACACTTCGCATGTTTTTTTTTTTTTTTTTGGATAATTAAATTTATTTCAAAGGGCGAAAACCTGACCAACCAAAGAATACAAGTAGCGAGGCCACGAAAGAGCGACAAACGGACGACACCTCATATAAACATAGGAAGGACATGTTGCGTCTGAATATCACCCCGAAGCGACGAGGCGACGGCGAATAAAACCATGCCCACATCTCGGGGCGAGGATAGTCGAGCCAATCACGGACCTGCATACGGACCCCCTTGAAGCAAGCAGGCCAAATAAAAACAAGCCCACACCGTGAGGAGAACTGACGAAAACCAGCGGCCAAGACACCGAGCGGCAAGGATACGATAGAGACAAGCCCGCAAACAGGCTCAATCAACAAGCCCGAAGGGACCCGGCCGGAAACCACCTGACCAGCTCGGGGCAAAGCCGAGCAAACGAAAGTTGGGCGTCGGCCGCCTATGACCACTGAAAAACGGCTACAAATTAAAAAAACGGCCCACATCCAGGGCCGCAAACCTCCACAACGGTCGAAGCTCTTGACATGACACGGAAGCTCTTCTGCAATCAGAAACAAACGCAAAATATCACCCATTTCTGAAACCGTCGAAAATCCTCTCTCCCGTGTCCTAAGTTTTGCCCGTGTGCAGGAACCGCCTGGCCGAGAAGGAAGCGGTGATCGCGTTCGGGAACTTGGCGAGGAAGGCGGTAGATCGCTCGGAACTCCTAGGTCCAACGACCTTGACATAACCAAAAACCATCCCTTGAGATCCGGAGTGAATACACCGACGGACTCAAGTATGAGGCCAAGCACGAGAGGCGAACCTACGTGAGAGGATCCTGCAGCGAAAGAGTCATCTTAGACCCAAAACCTACAATCCGGCCACTTCCGGAAGGACAAGCAGGACCCAAATTGAGCTGGCTGACACCGAGAAAAGCCCATCCGCCAATTCAGAGGCGAGATGGACAACACCTGTTGGAAAAGCCAAATACCCTTTGTAAAAAGGCGAACCGAGAAAGTAGATTGTTCCTGTACTTTACTCGATCGGCGCACCTTCTTTGTGGGAGGCATTTTCATACGCGTGATGACCGACCATTTATCTTATTGACACTCACGTGCGACGAATTTGGTCATTTTCCGGCAGACACCATGGCGATTGAATCCCAACGACGACAGTGTAGCATGACTACGCCTTTGTTTGGATCGTGCCGGGATGAACCATAGGTCGAAACCATCATTTCTTTGGATCGGGGAACACAAGATCCATATCGTAGTGAAGCGCTGACTGGGTTTAGCGGTAGCGACATCGATTTGTGATTGCCCTCCACAGTAGTCCAGCCAAAATTCGCCCACGATTGGATCACGGAATCTGGACCCACCGCTGGCAGTCCTTAAGCTCCAGCGATGGCATCGGCTTTGTGTGAACAGGGCGTCATCTTCGGCGACTCATACCGCTACGATATGGACCCATTTTCGGACACTTCTTGTAGCTGGATGCGGACTACCACTCCGCGACCAGATTAGTTGGTGTGGACAGGCTCACATGACGAATACCTCTCTGGTGACCGGAACTGCCATTTGGAACCGAGGAGTCCCGCTGCCTCCACGTGAGAGCCTTCCGTGACTTTTCCCATCAAATCACCGTGGTAGCCCTGTCCATATTGTGTGCCCATCGCAGACGATGACACTTTGGCGAAATGAGGTCATTCTTGGGGAAACACTTCAGGAAGACTATCGGCAGTTTTTTTGGATAATTAAGAATTTATTAACAAAACAGAACCAAAACCAAATCTGACAAAAACTGACGGCGGCAAGGAAAAACAACAGGCGGCACCTCCTAAAAATAAGGGAAAGGGAGCAACGACCATAACAAAAACACGATTAACAACAACTAATCAAAACTAAAGCCCACAGGCTTGGCGAGAAACAATAGCACAAAGAAGCTAATACAACGCTCAGCAAGAGAAGAGACCTTAGAACATAAAAGCTCCGGCCCAAAAAGCAACAACAAAGCCGTCCATCTGGACTGGGGCGACACCCGCGCTGGCAAAATGGGGAGATCGCCTTCACGATGGCTCATTTGGCCGTGAACCTCAATATAGTAGAGCTCATCTCGCCTAATCTCATTAATTTGACTTGTCAGCCACATTATAGCGAGATCTAAGCCGGACATCATTACAAATGAGAGAAAATATAGTCGTGAATTAAATTGGTTTTGGTGGATTCTAACCGTTGTGCTCCATATGTGGTATATGGGGCTCCCAAACAATCGCTTTGGTGATGAAGCATAGGATTTCACTTATCTTGAAAGAAATTTGTTGTCCCTGGAACTGTAATGCACTTACGGTCTAAGAACCCTCATCAGTTCTGATGTAACTTGGCAATCAAAGAATAAATGGTTTCTATCGCCGACATTTGCTCGACAAAAACACGTGATAGAATTTAATGAGTCCCCATTTAAAGAACGTCTTGAGTGAAAGAAGTCTGTCTTGTATAACTAGCCATGAAATAAAATTATGCTAATATTGTGAGAACCACACGTTTGCATGCCCGGTGCACTGAAGCGTACAAGGTCTGTGGGTTGGCGGGCGGCAGTACAAAACAAGCGATCCTTGACGTAATAAAGAAATAACATCTCTGTTAATATCAAGAAGGTAGTCATCTGGCTGTTTTAGCACTAAAGATCATTTGAAAGCAGATGTACTTTAGAACTGTGATTCACTAGGCTTTTCATCTGACTTCAGGCAGTGAAGTTCCTATGAATTGGATAGTAAAGTCCTTTCCCCAAGAGTGGAAGGATCGGACCCAAGGGGTTCAAAAAAAATCATCCATGAAAGGTCCTATGCATTTACATGCTTGATGCCTAATAAAAGGTCTCACTATCTCATTGCAGAAGAATCTTCCCGCCGGCTCCATGGGCGCATCTCGAGGGGTCTTTGGCAGTTCCATATCTTTGCTTTGGCTTGAGCCTCTGGACCGACAACCCCGAATAGAGTCCTTCCTATAAAAACCAGTTACTATGTTGCTTCATTATAGTGGCAAGTTTGATCCCACCATAACAACCATGCTCCCTTGAAAAGGGAACGGAACCCCCATGGTGGTGACGTAGGAAACCCATTAAGGGAGAGAAATATGACAATCTGTAGCATGTTTGAGCTTGTGCTTCAAAGAGGTGTAGTCTGTGGTATTCTAGACATGGTTTTGGTCGAACTCTAAGTTTCTTGATCACTTTGAAACTCTATGGAAGCTTGGGACTTCTTCTTGTTCGATTACCTCTTATGCCCTCGGAGCGATGGTGGCCCGAAGTTACTAATAGAAGCTTGGGAAATTTGCTAAATATGGGAAAGAGCATTGAAACAATGGGATTTGATTCTACCACAAATTGAGTTTGCCTACTGAGTCCATGCACTTAAGAGCTGATGGAAAACTTCATTTGAGGTGATATGGACTACAACCGATTGGACCCATGGATTAGCACCCGTCAGGCCCATTCGTAATTTGGTAGAAGTGCTGAAGTTAGGCGAAAGATGAAGTTGCAGAAGAGATTAAACTTGAAGATTACAGGAAGAAGGAATGCCAAATATATGAACAAGCAAATGAAGCGCCGCAAGTATATTGGGTTTGAGGTTGGCGAATTGGTTTGGTATCTTCTTCGCAAGAAAGGTTTCCACCGAGGAAGAGTTTGAAACTCGGCAGAAGATGATGTGCTCAAGATTATAGA
The DNA here is from genome assembly GCA_016808115.1 of Tetrastigma voinierianum. Classification (NCBI taxonomy): domain Eukaryota; kingdom Viridiplantae; phylum Streptophyta; class Magnoliopsida; order Vitales; family Vitaceae; genus Tetrastigma; species Tetrastigma voinierianum. The sequence continues at coordinate 131,059 of JAEQBH010006344.1, read as the reverse complement.
GAATTGGAGAAATTGCTATAAGTTGCAGTTGCTAGACAAATATGAAATTTCTGTGTTTCCAATGTCAAGGACTTGAGGTAAGTCTTTTTCAGCTATGGGGATTGATGCAAACTTCTATAAACACACCGAACGTGGGAATTCAGCCACATTGAAGAGTGGTTGGGGAGGTCGAGGCGCGTGATTGCATGTAAGAAAACTCCTTTTTTGGACTGCTCATTCAGACAGCAGGCAAAAAAACGTGGTCGGACTTTGACCAAACCCACGATGTGGAGCCACCATATTGATTTTAGAAAGATTTGCCTGCGGGATCTTACGGAGGGGATTTTGTTTTTATGATTAAGCGTATTTCTTTTAGAAAGATTTGTAATATTTTTTTTTTGGATAATTAAGGAATTTGTACAAAGACTATGAAGCCCCCTATTGCAAAAGTACAGGAACAAAGCCAAAGCCAAGAAAAGCGGACAGCACCTCCCCAATAATAGGGAAAGGGCATCGGCCATTCAACCTCTGGCTTTTAAAGGCACACCAGCCAAACATAAGCCCTGGCAGGGCAAAAAAAAAAAAAAAAAATTAAAAACCAAAGACCCCGCCCACCGGCCGGGTAAGCAGCCAAGGACAGAGATACGGCCTCGGAGGACCACCCGATCCTGCGTAAAGCAGACCACGATTGCGAGGATATTAAGCGGGGCGCTCACATAAAGCTACATTAAGAGGATTATCAGCAACCTTGAATGTGGATCATTCTGATCTAACATCCAATACAATGAGGAACAGAAATGGCATCGGCGGGACTTCAAAATGTTCTCATGAGATTCTCTTGATGACCAGTTGACCTCACTTGGTGGTGAATTATTTTTTTTATGCAAATCCTCTTCAGTAATAGGAGGATAGATTTACTTATAGACTGCATGAGTTGCCATAAAAATTCATTCTCAATTTCTGGCATTCTAGATTCCCACATAACATTAAAATCCTCATCCGGATAATGATGAAATGACGAAGAAACAATTGGTCTCTATCTTCCACTATGACGGCAAAAAACAAAGGAACTAGAGTTTGCAGACCCATGAAGCTTATCTAGAGTAACCAATACGTCTTGGATGGCCATGCTTTAATAAACATGTCTCTGTGGCTTCAGGGAACCGGATAATTAGTGGTTTTACAACCAAACACTGGGTCAATATGGTGCCCGCAGTGAGCTAACGAGAGAAAATCCCGGAGGAGCGGGCGTCCGGAGAGCGCTATCCTGCTAGAGAGACATCAAGGTGATAATCAACACACAACTATCCTTTGATGGCGTAGGTCTCTCTTGAATTAGCGATAGACCGGATCATCTACCTTCTGTAATAACCTCTAAGCCATGGCGTTTCTATGAATAAGCGGTCGTATATGATTCTTTCACCCACTATGAGGAAGGAGAGGACAGCAGTTCAACAATCATGCTGCAAAAGGGTCCCAACACCATTGCACACCCTTGTGTTTAGGAGAGATGAGTCCTCCCTTAGTGGATAATTTTACGCCCAGCTCCGGGAGCGAAGCTTGTGGGACTTTTGTACTATAAAAACTCCCTTGTCTTACGCCTGTCTTGAACCAGACCACAAAAACTCCAACACATTTCTATCCTTTTGGAAGATTTGCTGTTTATTTTGAAAGTTTGCTTTTATTTTTTTGGATAATTAAATTTATTTCCAAAGGGCAAAGCCACAAACAACCACAATACAAGAAGCCAAAGCTGAGATAAAACAACGGACAGCCTCCCTATGACATAGAAAAGGGGCATGTTGAAACAAAATCAACGCCTTGCCAAAGAGCAAATGACCAAATAACCAAGCCCTGACAGGAGTGACAAAGAAAACAAACCATGCCCCACATACGGGGCAACATGCAAACCAACCAAGAGATTTGCTTTTGGAGTTCTGCTTTATGTAATTTAAAAGTTTCTTTCTAGTTAAGTAGAAGTTCTATATTTGATTTATAAAGTATGAGGCCCATATATCTGTGTATATTCTTTTGAAAAATGATTCAAGTTTAATAATTTTTTTTTTTTTTTTTGGATAAATGGCGTTTATTCAAAAGCAAAGCCCACAACCAAAATACACACAAGCTCAAGGCCCAAATGCAGACGGGAACTCCCCTAAAAACTAAGGAGAGAGAGCCTTGTTAGCTCAATAACATGGGGACAACAAAACAAAATGAAACACCCACCACATCAGAGGCGAGTGTCTTGATTCTCTCTTGTTCTCTTATCTCTTGGGTGGATTCCCTTGAGGCGAGTTAGTGGCTTCTCAGCACCTGAGTGGATTGTGGTGGCAGCAGAAGTCTTTGTCGAAACATCAATCAACTTTGGTCCATAGTTGATTGGCTGGCGCCTTCAATCAGTCATCTATCTTGTGGTCGTTTTATCTTGAGTAAATAACACTCTTCACAACTCTACTCTCCTCACCATCTCATCTTTTGTCTAAAGCTTTCCATAACCAAATTTTCAACCTCAACCCAAACACCTAAATCTTGTTTCATACACTAAAACCTTCTATTCTTGCCCTCCATATATACCATAAATTTACCTTTCTTAACTTAGAAAATCTCAAGATTAATCATAACTATTTTGACCCAAGAAAAACTACCCCAAACCCATATTTTTTGACTTTAGCTTCTGGATCATCCATCACAGTCCTAACCTTGCATAAATGATGACCAATCTTTCTTTGTTCTATTTGCGGAGATGCCAGTCTGGGAAGCATCTATAACTACATCAAACATTAGAGAATTCATCATTAATTATTGAAGAATTGGATTGGGAAGTCCAAGAGCGCATTGAATACATGTGAAAACCTTTTGGACCTCATTTGGGCCTTGGACAAACCTCGATGTGGGCACTGTATTTATTTTAGTTTGCTTTTATTTATTTTAGAAAGTTTGCTTTATTTATCTTAGAAAGTTTGCTTTATTTATTTTTAGAAAGTTTGCTTTATTTATTTTAAGATTTTCTTTAGGGAGTTCTTTTTGTAATTTAGAAAGTTTCTATGATTAGAAGTTGTTCTTTGTAATTTAGAAAGTTTCTTTTCTAATTAAAGTAGAAGTTGCTTTTGATTTAGAAAGTAATAGACTATATATATACCTAATGCTAGTCTTTTGACAATCGGTTGTCAAGTTTAATAATATTCGATTTCTCTTCTAGAGTTCTCTCTTGTTCTCTTATCTCTTGGGGTGGATTCCTTGGGGACGAGGTTCGTGGCTTCTCATACCTAGGTGGATTCCTTGGGTAGGCGAAGTCTTTATTAAAACTATCGATCAACTTCCGTCCATAGTTGATTGTGGGCGCCTTCGGCTCCATCATCGATCTTGTGGATCGTTTCATTAAGCAGGTAGTAACCACTTTTGTACTGCAGCTACTGCCTCACATCTCATCTTTTCTGTAAAACTTTCCATACCAAAGTTTCAACTCAGCCCCAAAACTTTCCAAATCTTGTTCCATACTACTAAAACCTTCCTAAATACCCTTTTCCCTTATACCATAAATCTACCTTTTCTTAACTTAGAAAGTCTCAAAATTATGCGTCCATAACCTATTTTGACCCAAGTAAACTACCCCAAACTGTGAGACATGCTTTTACTGGTTTAGTTGTTATCCATGATAAATTGGATACTTGAGACAAAAATACCACTCAAAATGGGGCCCTTATCAACTCTATGTCATGTATATTCTGTCGGGCTAATGTTGAAAGCAGAGACATTTGTTCATGTTTGCCAATTCATGGTATTTGGATGAGGAATCTTAGGTTGATAGTGAACTCTGAGCTACCGAAGGCCCAGAGATGAATTCTTGTGGGTAGTTGGAACCCGGAGTAATAAGCTTATGGAGCAGTGCCCTTGACGAATCCATGAAAACCTCTTATGCTTCGGAGAGACTATTTTCACATCGTATGTAATGAAGTTGAACTTAGAGTCTCGGGGTTGGGGATTGATGATAATCTGTTTTGCAAATCTTGAGTGCGAGATGAGTCTTTTCCTCATACTCCTATCCTGAGCACATTGTGGTGACCTATTTATTTATGACCTTGCCACTTGGGTGGTTGGTTCTTTCACTTGAGGTGTGGGCGTGGTGTTCTTGTTCTTTTGTCCCCGGAGTTGTGGCTTGTGTGGTTTGTTTGTGAGATTTGCTTTGGCTCGATTTAGCATGTTTGTTCAGTGTGGCCTACATTGAGATTGGGGTCATATTCGGGAGTGAGTATTGGGACTGTTTTTTGTTTTATGTGGCTGTGGGGATGTTAAACTTTTGGTTATTGGTGTTCATTTGGGTTTTTCGCTTGTGTAGCTTGTGGGTTGTATTGGTTTAATTTCTTTGTTTATGGTGTTGTTTAGTGTGCCGCCCTTTCCTATGTTTTTAGGTGCTGGCATCCATTTTAAATTTTCTAAAACGTGGCACAGAAGCTGTATTGTATTGATTGTTCTTGGGCTGACCTTTGCAATAAATTCTTACCTCAAAAAAAAAGCTACCCCAAACATTTTGACTTACCTAAATTTACGGATCATCCATCACGGTCCCAACCTTGCATCAAAAAAATTAGTGTCGAGCTCATGGATTATAGCTAATCATAGCTGAGCAACGGTGTGCTTGATGCTAGAGACAAGATATCATCAAGATACGGTTTGAATTAGATTTCGCTAGCCAGAGAGGAAAAATATGATTTTATGAAGCTTTTGACTAATAGTCAACTTGAAGGTTTCTTGGGGCTGAGAAAGCAAAGGTATCTTATATGCGAGGCCATGGTTCTCTTCAGGAGGTATGGTGCTACTCTACGAGAATGAAGATTTACTATAAGAGGCATAGGCGTGTAACTATGATGAAACTTAGGTTCTAATCCAAAATTTAACATTCGAATTATTAGTGGAAGGATGGATCTGATAAATTTTGGATTAAGCATATAGGTGGGCATCTTGTTTGAGTATTATGATTCACGAGCATTGAAAAAAGTGAAGTTAAGTTTGGCTGCAAAGGTGTACAATATTAGCTTCTATTGGTGAGGAAAACATGTATGAAGAGACAACGTGAAAGAGATGGTAAAGAAGATTCAAACTTAGGGAAGATGAAGAAAGAACTAAAAAGATATTTACACTTTAATACTCGCCAAGACATCTACCTCAAAATTCAAAACTTTAACAGTTTGAGTGTGGAGGAGTGATACAGGCTAAGTTGTAAACTTGATTATCAGAAGGAGACTTGCAAGAATTTGAGGAAATAACTATAGCCCACCACTACATTCTTTAGTTTGAGATCTGGGTATTGCTAGAGTTATTTTTGCAAGTACTATAATAGTCTTAGAGGTGATCAAACTTGCTTTGAAGTTGGGACTAAAAAAGTATATGAACTCTACTACAACTAAGAGTGTGGCTAATGAAGGGTTTGTTGGGGTTCTAATTCTTGGAATCCCTGGTGATGAAAGCTTGTCAGTAAAGTAAGCACTCGAGGAGTGGCTTCTAAGTCGACGTGTTTAAGTGCAAAGGGTTGGGGCATATTGTTGAATATTCTAACCAAAAAAGCGTTTGCCTTAATTGAGGAAGATGAAGCCAAAGAAGAAGATGTTGAACAGTGATCGAATCTAACCATGTCCAAGAAGGCGATGAGAATACTAAATCTTCTTTGTCAAAATCTAAGTTGGGATATTGAAAGTAGTCCAAAGTCTAACCATATCCAGAAGATGAGAGGAAGGATTCACTACCGTCAAATTTTGATTTAGAAATCAAAGATGTTTCAGATCGACTTCTTTGGTTGTTGAAGAAGCGAAAGTGAAAAGAATTCTCACTAGAAGCAAAATCGATTATAGAATTTGTTGATGTAATGCTGAAGAAATACCACACGGTTTCCCCACATGAGGTATTCAGCATCAAATAGACCTCATACCGGGTTTGGTTTCTAATAAGCTGGCCTCTATGAAGAGCCTAAGGAGCATGAAGAGTTTAAAACACAGTTGTTGATTTTCTTGACAAAGGGCTTGTTGAAGAGTGAAAGTTCCTATGTGGTTCCCATGTTGGTGCATGAAAGATGGATCTTGGGTATGTGTTTGATTGCCAAGCAACAACTGTTTTGATTCATGAGGAAGCAAAGATTCAACAAAGGGCAAGAGTGGAACAATATGAAAGACAAGCATATGAAGGTTATCAGCGGCTGGTATTTGATCCAGGAGGATGGATTCGGTTACACACATGTGATAAAAGAGAGGTGTTCCAAGTTGTGCCTGAGAATAGATGGTTTCTTAAAGATTATTCATAAAGAATGCTTACAAGGTTAAATTGCCCGGTGACTACAATATCTTGCCTACATTCAAGGTTAAGGATTTGAGGCCTTATCATGGTGAAGACTTGAGGACAAATCTTTTTTTTCCCAATTATAGGGGTTTGATGCAGGAGCATCTATAAACACACCAAACATTGGGAACTCATCATTAATTATTGAAGAATTGGATTAGGAGGAATTGAGAGCGCATTGAATACATGTAAACTCCTTTTTTGGACCTCATTTGGGCCTTGGAAGGCAAAAAGCATTAATTCGGAGACTTGGAATGAGCCTCGATGTGGGTGCCATATTTATTTTTAGAAAGTTCTTTATTTATTTTTAGAAAGTTTCTTTATTTATCTTCCAAGTTTGCTTTATTTATTTTAGTTTGCTATTTATTTTAAAGGTTTTCTTTTAGGAGTTGCTTTTGTATTTAGAAAGTTTCTTTTCCTAGTTAAAGTAGAAGTTGTTTTTTTTTTGGATAAGTAAGCGTTTATTTCCAAGAGCCAAAGCCTGGCCAAAGACCACGGACGAGGCCCTGAATTACGGAAAAACGGACGGAACCTCCCACACTAAAAGCGAAGGAAAGGCATGACCCAAAACAATAACAACAACCAAGGAGGCAAAGCCGAACAAACGGACACCCACCCACATCCGGGTAGAGTGACCAAATGGCTTAGGCCTGACCCGGGCTAAGGCACCCCGAGCCCAACGCGGATAAAGGACTCAGTGGCCAATAGAGCCATCGATCAACCGATGAAACACCAATGTGAGAATATTAGGAAGGACCAAAGAAGAAGTAGAGAAGTTGTTTTTTTTTTTTTGGATAGTTAAAATTTATTTCCAAAAGAGTGAAAGCCAGAGCAAACAAAAAACAAAACAACGAGCCAAACTACAGAAAGAAGACAAACGAGACTGACTACCCTAAAATCTAGGAAAGGCATCGGCCCGGAGTACGGGATCTCCACATACGAGCAGAACCAGCAAGCCCGCACAACAACCAATCCCCACAAAGCAATGGGGAGATAAGCGAAAGCCCACGTCGTGTGAGGAGTATCAAAACATAATCCGAGGGCTGGCTAGGATGGGAACCGGATAACTCAGAAACATAAACAAACCCCACAAACATGGCGACCAAGAAACACCAAGGACATATGAACACCCACCCACATCCAGAACTATTAGTCAATTTCCATAATGTAGGGAGTCTTTAGTAATAGCATAGCTTTGCTAGGAATAGCGGTGGCGGCGTGTTCTTTGTTTTAATAAACTGAGCTTTTCTTGGAGAGTGGCAAAGACGGATAGTCAACAATCAAGTTATCTTGATATTTTTAATTTCCACAAATAGGAGACGAGTCCGAAAGTGCATGTGTTGGGTAGGGCGGCACAGGAAGGCTCCGTAGTTCAAACTCGAAATTGACAACATCATCAAGATTGGAGTTTGGGACAATCAGTAAGGTAGGCGACAGAAATGGCCAGATATCCGATCAACGGCAATATCAAGCGAACGGCCTCCTCACAGTAGCCAAGACACTCAGGTATTGCGGTCCCGACCTTCTTATCGTTGTAGCACCTTTACCTTTCATATACCTTAGTTTCCAACCTTATCGGGGTTAGTAATAGGGACCCCATTGGGATTATCAAACTTGTCAAGACCCACTGGCGGAGATCCGCACCATTCACATAGCGATGTGGTCCACTGCACTTGCTGAACCCTTTTCCTTCTGTTATGGCATTCAATGACTATGGCCAAGGTCTTACAATGGGAACAATTTTGAGAATCCATGGGTATTCAATTCCTAGTTGAACTTACCATTTCGGGTCAATAGAACAAATCTAGGGAATTCACAGTTCCCGTCCACCTCAATGCATATCCTGGCAAATAACAGCCTTGTATGGTTCTCAGTGGGAGAGTCAAGGTGAAGGGGAAGACCAACAGCACTCGCTATGCACCCAAGGCTCGTATTGTCCCGATTATTCACAAAGGGATGTTAAAAAACTTGGCCGAATAGATGAGGTAGTGGGCGTTGAGCATTTCCATGCCTTCCAAATCGAAGAATAATCGGTCTACCCGACAAAATACGAGGACCATTTTCCGGTACCCGATCGGCACGATTACGGATAAATATACATCCCATCGATTAGTAGATATCTCAGGTATCTCATGCTTGCCCCATAGCCTATCCACAATTGACCTCACCACATGTAGGGGAAGGCCTTTGTCAAAGAATGACCATGGTGCCCTCCCATAACTCGCACCTTCTAACACGCCTCGGTTGGAGGGTGGGCAATCATCTTACCATCCCACAATAGAAGGGTCGGAGTAAGCCAACGGAGCGAACACACTAGGCCTCACGGCGAACAAAGACTTCCAATTTGGGGAAGAAAAGTGTGGAAACATCCCACAATCCCCAGACGGGTGCGGTTCGGACTCCCCGGCCGGCATGGTCCTCTCGAAACTGACGGGGACCGAACGGAGCGGATCCGGCAGGTTGGCCCACTTTGTTTCCTTACCGGATCGGGCGGGCGGGAAGTTCTCACCCCCGGATCCTAGGGTAGAAAGATCGGACGGCGCCACGCCTGGGACGGTCGGGTTTGGAGCTCGTCGGGCCGAACCCCGGGATCTGAGGATCGATGGCGGATCTGGTATCATCCGTGCCTTCCATGGAGAGTTCAACATTTGAGGCTTTTGGTACTTGACTCTCCAAGCTTTAGACGCAAGCGGACCTTTCGGTCGTACTTCATCCTTGACATTCTCAACGGCATCGGTTCGCAGCAAGCTATAAACTGCCGCGTCGATAATAGTGGATTGTCCGTGACATCGGCGTCGATCGAGTCCCGAGTCGAACCTTTTGGAACACGATGTCGTCTGAATGGAAGGAATCCCCCATCAACTACCAACCCATTTTGGGGATGAGAAGCCGGTTCAAAGTGCCGACCACTTGTAGTCAACAGCGACCTTGACTGCACCACGTCATTCTGAGTGGTCAGTAGAAGTTGTTCTTTGTAATTTAAAAAGTTTCTTTTCTAGTTAAAGTGAAGTTGCTTTTGATTTAGAAAGTATGGGGCTATATATATACCCCTAATGTAGTCTTTTGACAATGCGGTTCAAGTTTAATAATATTTTCCAGTTTCACTGCTTTTAGAGTTCTCTCTTGTTCTCTTATCTCTTGGGTGGATTCCTTGGGGGCGAGTTCGTATTACTCATACCTAGGTGGATTCCTTGGTGGCGAAGTCTTTGTCGACTTATCAATCAACTCGTCCATGGTGATTATGGCGCCTTCACTCCATCATCGATCTTGTATTGGATCGTTTCATTAAACCGATGAAAGTAACCACTCTTGTCACGAAACTACCACTCTCCTCACCATCTCATCTTTCTCTAAACTTTCCATAACCAAATTTTCAACCTCGACCAAAACTTTCCAAATCTTGTTCCATACTACTAAAACCTTCCTAAATACCCTTTTCCTTATATACCATAAATTTACCTTTCTTAACGTAGAAAGTCTCCAAAATTCGTCCATAACCTATTTTTGACCCAAATAAGCAGGTCGGTACATTCTGACTTGTTGGCATTCATTGCATCTTGATTGCCCTCACAGAAAATCGAACTAAGATTATCCTTTGCTAGGATATGTATAGAAGTGGGGGTTGATTGTGAATTCCTAAATACATTGCTCTTGGACAAGGGTGATGGCAATTTTCTACGATAAGTCAGTATCCTTAGGCTCCGCAATCTTTGCCTGTTCTGAAACGGTTTGTATAGCAAGGGAAAATTATCCGAGGTCGAGGAAGGGTTGGCTTGACGAATGGCATCCACTACTCTTGGAAATAGTGCTTCTGTGGCTCAAGCTGGGATGATGGCGGTGACAAAAAGACCACGAATGATGCGAGAGATAGTAAGAAGCGATGGGAGATATAGTTGTTGTATTAGATGACGGCCGGTGGTGAGTATTACCAAGCGTTGAAGCTAGGGATGCGATTTGTGTCTTTGAGAGGAAACGGATATGACTGTGTTTTATCATTGGATGTGGACATTTCTGATATATCAGCCGGGACAGACTCTTTGTTGCTGGATGCTGTTGTGCTGACCACGTTTAAGCACATGAAGAGAGTTGATGGTGGACTTCCGCGCGGCCGGTGCCAATTTCTGAAAAGCTCAAGAATGAAACGGTCCCTTGCTATCGCGAGGATCCGGTGGCAAGGGAAACCTTCCAAATGGTTAAATTCGCCTCATGGGTAAGGGTTTGAGCGACACCCTTAAGCAAAAAGAAGTGTTCGTTTGTTGAGACCAATGCTCTTGATTTTGTGTGTGATACAGGAAGCGCGGGTAAGAGCAACAAATAAGGATAGAATCTTTTCTTCTATGTTTCGGGTTAGCGAATGTGTCATAACTATGATCATGCTTTCTTGGTAGAATCACGGATTTGTGGTAACCTGAAGCGGTTGACATTATCATCCACTCTATGGATCAGGCCATACTATGTCACATCACAGCCATCAAGGAAAAATATTCGTTTTGGTGTTCGGTTGTATATGCCTCGAATAACTATATTGATAGAAGGGTGTTGTGGCGTCACCTTCAGTGGTGTGGTCCCGTGGTTGACCAAAATCCATGGATGGTTATTGGTGATTTCAACACCACCAGATTCGTTAATGAGAAAACTGGGGGTAATTTGGTGCGGGATATGGCCATGTTTGAGTTCCACGAGTGCCTTTTCAGCCTTGAGTTGGCGGATGTTCCTTTCTTGGGACCTATTTTTACGTGGATGAACCGGCGCGAGGGGGAAAACTTCATAGCTAGAAAGTTGGATCGGTGTCTCCAAAATGAATTTTGTTTGGATATGTTTCCCGATGCCTTAGCAGTTCATCAGCACGGATGTCGACCATTGTCCTCGATTACTAGTCTTAATGTCGAGGCCAAGTTTGGCGCGGAAGAACTTCCCATTCAAATTCTTCAACTTTTGGGCGGACCATCCTGCATTCCTTGAGATTGTGAAGGATGCTTGGGGAAGTGATGTTTATGGGACTCCCATGTACAGAATGGCTCAAAAGCTGAAGAGAGTGAAAGCTGCCCTCAAAACGTTTAATTTTCATTCCTTCGGTAAGCTGCGTGAACGTGTTGGGGATGCCAGGGAGAAATTAAACCAGGCTCGATCGATTTGCTGAACAATCCATTGATCCTTTCTTGATGAATCTTGAGAGGAAGTGTCTAAAAGAGTACCATGATCTTGCATATGCTGAGGAGGGGTTCCTAAAACAAAAGTCTAGAGTCCAATGGCTCAAACTTGGAGATCAGAATACGAATTACTTCCACAAAGCGGTCAAGGCTCGGAATGCTCGAAATGCGATAAAAATCTTAACATCCGGGAGTGGGTGTAGAATTGAAGACCCGTTGGCAATCAAAGAGGAAGCAGTGCGTTACTTTAAAGATATTTTATGTGTTGATGGTCCTCATAGTGCTGAATATAGCAACGATGGATTGTTTGGTCAGCGACATCTAAATATTTTGAATGGTGAAATAATATCATGAGGAGGTCGAAGATGGCCATGTTCTCGATTGATGATAACAAAGCTCAGGGCAGGATGGTTTCTCTGCCCGGTTTTCAAGGCATGGAGCATAATTGGGAGTGATGTTGTTGATCACGGTGATCTCCTTCTTCAAATCACAGCGGCATTCTCCGCGAGATAAATTGCACCATTATTGCCCTTATTGCCTAAAGGTCCTAATCCAGTATATGAATGATTATAGGCCAATCTCTTGTTGTAACACTTGTTTATAAATGCATTTTCGAAGATTGCGAGGTTTAATCGGTGCATTCTGAAGGATTATAAATACACTTGCAGTCGGCTTTCGTAGGTCGAGATTATAGCGAGATAATGTCCTTATTACTCGGGAGCTTATGATCGATATCAAGTGATAAAAGACCTCCAGTGTGCACTAAAGTGATATTAAGAAGGCTTTTGACACAATCAGTTGGAGCTGTATCCTGGGTATCTTAGCTAGTATGGGAACCCACACAGTGTACCCTCTTGGAATCTGTATCAGGCTTGCATAAATACCCACTTTCTTTTACGTATCAGTAAATGGGGCCCAAAGCGGGTTTTTGCTATGAAAGAACGTGATGCGAGGCAAGGGACCCCTTATCGCCTTTATTATTTATCATTGCTATGGAAGCCTTGTCTAGATCCTTTACGGTGGCTGCCCGAGTCGGGATTTTCAATATCACCGAAATGTAGGGAAATTAATCTAACTCGTCTAACATTTGCGGATGATATTTTCTTTTCTTAGAAGCGGACGAAGTCCAGTGTACAAGTCATAATGGATGAGCTAATCAGGTTCGAGGAATTCTCCGGGCTGCAGGTGAACAAACTGAAGAGTCTGATATTCATTCTTAGGGGTAAATGGTGAAGACAAATTTGAGTTGCGAGCATCTTGGATTCGGTTGGGGAGCTTTACTATTAAATATCTTGGTGTTAAGTTGATCTAAAAATTTGTCCCACGGTATTGTCGGCCTTGATGAGAATCAAAGCACAAAGGATCGTGATGCGGGGCTTCTAGAATTCATTAGGGATTCAATCTTAATTAAGGAAAATTCATATTTGGGAGAAATTGTAGAGCCTTGGAAGCGAATATATTTACGTTTCCAAGTGTTTTGAGTTTTATTACTATTTTGATTTGGAGTTGTTTTATTTTGAAAGATTTATTCTCCAAGTCAAAGTAAGAAGTTGCTTTTATTTAATTTAGAAAGTGTGTTTGCTAGGAAAATAGGAGTTTCTATTTCTTTTTAGAAAAGATTTGGTGATTTCTTTGTGATTTGGTGATGATTTACTCTGATTTGCTCTTTCTTATTTTGGAATGATTTGTTCGATTTCTTTGCTATTTTGGAGAAGATAGTTGTTCGATTTGGTGCTATTTTGGAGCTAATTTGTTCACACGATTTCTTTGCTATTTTGGAGAAACCTAATTCTGATTCTTCTTGTTTTTATCACGAATCTTGTCTAAAAAGTTATCTAGTTTCCTTTTTCTTGTTTTGGCCAAATGTTCTCCTTGTGGCGAATATTTAGTTCCCATTCTTCATATTTTTTGGCCTATTTAAAGGCTTGTTATCCTTGTATTCTTAAAGTTTTAAGCATTAATAAAATTGAAGTTTCAATTTCTCTTTGGTTCTTTGAAGAACTCCTTGAACTTATCGGTTATTAATTAGTTCATCAAGACTTATCGATCGGATCTCCATCACCGATTGTGGCGTCCTCACCTATACCAAGGTTCTTTGCTTCCATACCAACAACGGTTAAGGTCATCCATCCAAGCGATGCTAGACGTTCTTAGATCCTAATTCGATCAGGGTCTCCTCGCAAGTTGGCGGGGTTCGTATCATTTGGTATTAGAGCAACGGGTTCTATTTTAAGTTTGCCTATCTTTTATTTTTATTTTTTTTCTTTGTCCGACCCATCTTAGTCACCGCTCATCATACCTTCTAAATTCAGTTCAATCCCCGATTTCATTCATGTCCCCATTATCTACTCCATCCCGAAGTCAGATTTTCTTCATTCTTGATCGGATATAATTTTGTGTTTCTTTTTTTTTATTCAATCGTCCATCTCAAAGTTAAAAAAAAAAGAAAAAAAAAAAAAAAAAAAAAAAAGAGAAAAAGGAAAGTAAAGAAAAAGGATCCGGTCAAAAAAAAAAAAAAAAAAAAAAAAAAAAAAAAAAAAAAAAAGACGAAAAAAATCCTATAAGTTTATCATCATTCTAGTTTCCATAAATCAATCCCGCCATAGTATAAAAAATAAATAAGTAAAACTTGGATCTTGGTTAATGCCACCAGCTTTGTCATTTTCTTCTTTGATAGTTTTTTTATTGAATTTTGCGGAAAATGCGATTAGTTGATTAGTTCCAAAGAGACTATGGAGAATACAGTGAAAAAGGCAGAGTGGTCGATTATTAGAGTGAGAAAAAAGCCAAATATATTGTGTGAAAACCTGAATGATAGTGAATCATTCTTCGAGTGAAAACCGTGAGCGAGTGATTTGTAGTCCTACTTTTTTCTCTAACCTTGTTTTTTGCGACACTATGTCAAATAACAGCGCTGTCCCGAGAAGGTGTGTGAGGGAGGCGTTAGCATGTGAAGTTCATTATGCGGGGCCTTAACTAGCGTGGAAGAGAATGTTTAGGCGGAGTGGAACAATTCCATGAGAGGGTGGAGCAAAGCTTAGAGCACCCACGTAACCCTCCACGGCGAAGAAGTAGAAGGAAGGGTACGCCAAGAAAGAGGGGCGCCCAATTAGATGAAGAAGGGTATGTGGAGGAGACTTTGAAGATGAGAATGGTTATGATTACGGGTGTTAGTAACAGGAGGTATGGGGAGAGACATAGATAAGCTAGGAATGGGATAATAATTTAGGAAACATTAAGATGAAGATTCCATCTTTCCAAGGAAAGAATGACTCTGAGGCATATCTTGAGTGGGAGAGGAAGGTGGAGTTGGTTTTTGATTGTCACAATTATTCAGAAAATAGAGGTGAAACTTCTTTGCCATAGGGTTCTCGGACTATGCAGCAGTTTGAGTGGGACCAATTAGTTTTTAATATGAGACGGAATAGGGGAGCCCACTTGGTGGGAAATATGGGAAGAGATGAAGAGGGTGATGCGAAGAGAGATTTGTTTCAACTTACTACTATGGGGTGTACAACAAGTTGCAAAACTTGAGGCAAAGCGATAAATGAGTGTAAAGGAGTATTATAAGGAGATGAAGGTTGCAATGAAGCTAGAGCAAATATTGAAGAAGATGTGAGGCTACAATGGCGGGTTTCTAGCCAGTTTAAACGAGGCATATTCAAGGTGGTGGAATTGCAGCATTACGTAGAGTTGGAGAATATGAGGTGGATATGGCTATCGAGATCGAATCAGAGTCGAGGAGGACGATTACCAACACACGTTAAGACCTAGTCAATTTCATCCACTTGGAAGTTGAATCAATGGAGGATAATTATCCAAAAAAAAAAAAGAATCAATGGAGGAAGGAAGATAAGCCACCCAATGCCAAGCCCAAAATAGAACAAACGAGAGTGACCGGACAAGGGAAATCAAGACCATGATTCAAAAGAATGAAAAGAAAAAAGAAAGAAAAAAAAAAAATAGGAAGAAAAACAGGAAAAGGAAAGTGATAGAAGGAAAGAGAGTGAACAAAGAAAAAGTGTGAAA
Organism: Tetrastigma voinierianum; assembly: GCA_016808115.1. Taxonomy (NCBI): domain Eukaryota; kingdom Viridiplantae; phylum Streptophyta; class Magnoliopsida; order Vitales; family Vitaceae; genus Tetrastigma; species Tetrastigma voinierianum. The sequence goes on along the minus strand of JAEQBH010006344.1, from coordinate 115,574 downwards.
AGAGGAGAGTGAACAAAGAAAAGAAATTGAAAAGAGAGTGAACAAAATAAAAAGTGTGAAAAAGAGAGTGAGGCAAAAGGAGAGTGACCAAAAGCAAGTGACTGAAAATTTAAGAGAAAAGGAGAGAAAAACCAATTTCCATGCAAGGGCAAGTGAGGTTAAGAGAGCATTGTTCTTAAACAAGCCTAGTTCTATTGTCTCTCTTTTGCAGAAGTTTGAAGATGTCTTTTCGAAAGGTTTACCTCCTATCCGAAGGATCGAACATCAAATTGATTTTGTGCTTGATTATACCATTCTGAATCGGCAAACATAGGCGTAATCCAGAGAACAAAGACTCCAAAAGCAAGTTGGTGAATTGATGGAAAAGGGATATGTCGGGAGAACCGAGTCCGTGCGTTTGTTCGGTGATTTTAGTTCCCGCAAAGGATGGACCCTTGAGGAGGATTTGTATTTATTGTCATGCCATCCACAACATTATGGTTAGATTAGGGCCAGATCTTTTTCGAGGAAGGGAATGATGAGAATCAAGCACAAAGGATCGTGATGCGGGAGCTAGAAGATTCATTAGGATTCAATCTTAATTAAGGAAAATTCATATTTAGGAGAAATTTGTGAAACCTTGGAGACCTTGAATATATTCTGTTTCAAGTGTTTGAGTTTATTACTATTTTGATTTGAGTTGTTTTATTTTAGAAGATTTATTCTCCAAGTCAAAGTAGAAGTTGCTATTTAATTTAGAAAGTGTTTGCTAGGAAAATAGGAGTTTCTATTTCTTTTAGAAAAGATTTAGTGTTGATTCTTCTTGATTTGGTGATGATTTGCTGCTGATTTGCTACTATTTTGGAGCTGATTTATTTCACGATTCTTCGCTATTTTGGAATGATTTGTTCTGATTTGGTGCTATTTTGGAACTAATTTGTTCACACGATTTCTTTGCTATTTTTGGAGAGCTAATTTGTTCTGATTTCTTAGCTGTGATTTTTTATCACCAAGTCTTGTCCTAAAGTTATCTAGTTTCCTTTTCTTGTTTTTGGCCAAATATTTACTTTCCTTGTGGTAGAATATTTGGTTTCTATTCTTCATATTTTTGCTTTGTTAAGGCTTGTTATCCTTGTATTCTTAAAAGTTTTAAGCATTAATAAAATTGAGGATTTCAATTTCTCTTTGGTTCTTTGAAGAACTCCTTGAACATCGGTTATTCGTAGGCGTTCATCAAGACTTATCGGTCGGATCTCCATCTCACGATTGTGGCGTCCTCACCTATACCAAGGTTCCTTTGCTTCCCATATAAGCAGCGAGGTCAAGGTCATCCATCAGAAGCGATGCTAGAGCGGAGTTCTTAGATCTAATTCGATCCGGTCTCTCACAGGATTGTGAGGTTCGTATCAAACCTCTCTTTGGATAAAATCTTGGCGAGTGGAGTCTTGGACAAGCAAGGCCCTTTCTTATGCGGGAAGACTGCAGCTAATTGGTTCGGTTTTATATAGCATCCATCGGTATTAGTGCGGTTTGCTGTGTTCCAAAATCTGCTGTATAAGATTGAGCAAACGTCGACGAGGAGTTTTTGTGGGTTTTGGAAATATTGCGAGTTTTCATCAAGCCAAGATTAAATGGGAGGCGGTTGCATGAGAAGAGGAGGAGGGAGGGGTACAGGGTCTGCGGCGGGTAAGACTTGAATGATACGAATGTAATGAAACACATCTGGAACTTGTTTTATAGAAAGGACTCGTTATGGGTGGCATGGGTGCGGAGGATGTATTTGAGACGAGGGAGCTTTTGGTGTGCAAAAACCCCTTCGATTTGCTCGTGGAGTTGGCGAAAAATTCTGCAGCTGAAAGACAAAATTAGGCCCTTCATAAAACACAAGGTTTGTAACTTGACAAAGGGACTTTTTGTGTATGATTCACGGAATCCGGTTGGTCCACTCATCCGTACTATGGAAGTCGGATTGTATATGATTGACCTCAAGTAATGCCCAGTAGCGGAGGTTATTGATGAGGCGGGTGGAGCGGCCCCTGTGCGAACTCTGGCGACCTTATCGGCTTGACAAGAATAGGTGTGTAAATTGCCATCTTGACAGCGTTCTTAGAGAGGATAGCATTTGTGGACCCTTGGCCCTTAAAGGTCTTCACTTTGTTAATTCGGCTTGGAATCATTTTGGTAGAAAATCTTGGGTGGCAGGCTGGCATCATTCGATATGGTTTCCTCAAGCTATCAGGAGACATGCTTTTATTGCTTGGTTGACCGTGCAGGACAGGTTCGCTACACAAGACAAACTGCTAAAATGGGGTTTGACCAACTCCATATCATGTGTTTTCTGCCGCTCAAATGTTGAAGACAGGAATCATTTGTTCTTCGGCTGCCAATTCTCCGCTGGTATTTGGATGAGGATATTAAGATTATGTGGGAATGTTGAGCGTAGAGTTGAAGAATAATTCTTGTGGGTTAGTGCTACTAAAAGTGATGCAGCGGCCCATGGTTAAGGATTGCGTGGGGTCTGACCATCACCATTTGTGGAGACAAGATAGTAGAGTTTATGAGAACATCTTTTCCTCCTCTTGATCTTTATTTTCATCTTATCTGTAATGACGTTCGTTTAGAATTTATAGTTTTCAAAAAGTTGCGAATGATCCAGTGAGCAGGCAATATGTGAGAGATGGTCTTTCATAATATTCTTGACCATGGTAGATTGTCTGGGTGATCGATGGCTCTGGTCTAGTTGGGGTTGTATTGGTGGTCACAGTTGCTTTTGCCGGTGTGGGGGCTGGGTTGTGGTTTAGTTTGCTTTACTTGCCGGGAATGTGGGTGTGAGCTTGGTTTAGTTCTATTTGGGGTTTAGCTTGTGTGGTTTGTGGGTTGTATTAAGTATGGTTTCTTTGTTTATCGGTGGTTTGTTCGGTGATGCCTCTCCTATGTTTTTGGGAGGTCTTTGTCCGTTTTCGTTTTCTATTTGGCTTCTTGTATTGTTTGATTGTTGGCTTTAGCCTTTTGGAAATAAATTCTTACTTATCAAAAAAAAAAAAAAAAAAAAAAAACTACCCCAAACCCATATTTTGACTTACCTAAATTTCTGGATCATCCATCACGGTCCCAACCTTGTGGATCTCTTTCCCAGAGCAGTGATCTCACAAATAAAACATGCTCCCTTGAATGGGGAGCGGAACCGAAACATGTAAACCGGAAACGAAGAAACACGGTGGAGTTCACCGGCGAATCGGAAGATGCTCTTGCTTACCATAATAAACATGCTCCCTTGAAGAGGGAACAGAACCCACATAAAAACCATGTTCCTTGGAAAGGAACGAAACCCCAAGGGAGATGATCGTGAAACCCATTGCGAGGGAGAGAGAGGGAAACCCCTTCCCCCATTTCCAAGTTTAATAATATTTTTCAAATTTCTCTTTTAGGAAGTTCTCTCTTATTCTCTTATCTCTTAGGTGGATTCCCTTGAGGAGACGAGTTCGTGGCTTCTCATGCAAGGCGGATTCCTTGGTAGTAGAAGTCTTTGCCTCAGAGGCCTATCAATCCAACGATCCATAGTTGATTATGGCGCCTTCACTCCATCAAATATCTTGTGTGGATCGTTTCACTAACTTGGGTAAGTAACCACTCTTGTCACCGAACTCTACTATCCTACTTCATCTCATCTTTTCTCTAAACTTTCCATAACCAAAATTTCAACCTCGACCAAAACATTCCAAATCTTGTTCATACTACTAAAACTTTCCTAAATACCCTTTTCCCTTATATACCATAAATTTTCCTTTCTTAGCAGAAAATCTCCAAAATTCGTCCATAACCTATTTTTGCCCAAGAAAACTACCCTAAACCCATATTTTGACTTACCTAAACTTCTGGATCATCCATCACGGTCCCAATCTTGCATCAAAGTGATATCAAAGCTCATGGATTGTCACACCCCGAATTCGACCGGTGTGATTTATGTTACTATTTTACCACCTGATTTTTTTTTTCACAACTTGAGTCTAAACTCCACTAGGAGTAATCACCTGGAAACGTAAATAAAACCTTTACTCTGGAGTCTCCAAACATACACATATCGATCTCTGATTAATTCCTCAATGTACCCAAAACTATACACTTACACTTACACTTGATCACGGATCGGCCAGGCTCAGCTTAGGATGTTTGAATGTGGTGACCGACCGATCTCTTCTCCCCTGAATCTTGGGGGTGAGAACTTCCCGCCGCTCCGGTCGGATTCTGTGGGTGGGGTTTCTGGTAAGGAAACAGTGGCCATCCGGTTCGGGATCCGTTCAGGCTCGGGTCCCCGTCGATCTGGTGAGGAGGTAAGTAAAAGAAACAGTGGTGGTACAGAGGCCATCTTCTTGGTAGGGATTCGAAATCATGCACGTAAGTGGGGGATTGTGGAGGCTGCTTGAGCTACTCACAAATTGGAAGTCTTTGTTCTCCGTGAGGCCTAATGTGTGCGCTCCGTTGGCTTTCTCCGACGCTTCTATTGTGGATGGTAAGATGATTATCCACCCTCCGGCTGAGGCGGTGTTAGAAGGTGTGGAGTTTTGGGAGGCGGCCTTGGTAGTCGGGTTCTTTGACAAAGGTCTTCCCCTACATGTGGTGAGGTCAATTGTTGATAGGCTCTGGGGCAAGCATGAGATACCTGAGATATCCACCACGGATGGGATGTATATTTTGAATTCGGGGGCCAAGGAGGCTCGGGTGGAGTCTTGGAAAATGGTCAGCAGTATTTCTTTGGTAGACCGATTATTCTTCGGATTTGGAAGCAAGGCATGGAAATGCTCAATGCTCAGCTCACTTCCATTCCTATTTGGGTCAAGTTTTTTAACATCCCGTTAGAATACTGGACAGTTACTAGCCTTGGGTGCATAGCAAGTGCTGTTGGCTTTCCCCTCACCTTGACTCTCCCACTGAGAACCATACAAGGTTGTCATTTGCCAGGATATGCATTGAGGTGGACGTGAACTGTGAGTTCCCTAGATCTGTTCTTTTTTTTTTTTTTTTTTTATAATTGGGAATTTATTGCAAGGGACCTTGTGCGACAAAGGAAATCTGAGCGGGGCCGAGGCCTGGCCAGACGAAGAAAAAACGAATGACACCTCCCTATAAATATAGGAACGGGCATCCTTGAACAACATAAAGCCACCAATAAAGACAAAAGCCCACATTAAGGGCAAAAAGAAACAACCTGAGTAGCCCTGGCAGACGAGGCACGAGGCCCGACAATCACAAATCAAGCATTCAACCTACCAGGAGATAAAATATTAATAGGGTAGATCACAAATCTGTTCTTTTGGACCTGGGTAATGGTAAGTTCTCAACTATTAGAATTGAATACCCATGGGTTCCTCAAAATTGTTCCCATTGTAAGACCTTTGGCCATAGTCGGTTGAAATGCCATGTTGTGAAGGAAATGGGTTCAGTGCACAATGGTATTGGGACTGTTACTGGCTATGTGAATGGTGCGGGATCTTCTCCAGTTAGGGGTCTTGACAGTGTTGATAATCCCATTGGGGACCCCATTACTAACCCTGATAAGGTTGGAACCGAAGGAATCAGGAAAGTTAAAGGTGCTGTTAGCCATACAAGGCTGACTGGCAATACCTTTGAGTGTCTTGCTACTTGTGAGGAGGCCGGTTCGCTTGATATTGCCGCCTTACCAATTGTTCCAAATTCCACTCTTGATGATGTTGTCGACCCTCTCAGTGGAGTTGGATCTACGGAGTCTCCCAGGCCAGTCATACCCAGTATTGTAGATTTTTCGGACTCGTCTCCTAATTGTGAAACGTTTAAAAATATCAAGAGAATTGATGAGTTGGACTATCCGTCATTGCCACTTTCCAAGAAAAAGCTCAAGAAGCTAAAGAAACAACAACATGTTGCCAAATCTGCTATTCCTAGCAATTATGCGGTTACTAGCATTCCCTATATTATGGAAATTGACTAATAGTTCTGGTTGTGGGTGGGTGTTCATATGGCTTCTTTTCTTTTTTTTTTTTGGATAATTAAGCGTTTATTTCCAAAAAGCAAACACCACGACAAAGGGCCACCTGCAGGCCCAAGGCCCAAAGAAAAAGAAAACGAGACGAGAACCTGTTTAAAATAAGGGGCGGGCCACGGCCGAAGCAAGCAACAACACAACCAAGGACAACAAACCAAAAAAAAAAAACAAGCTCACTTCCACAACCGGGAAGGGAGCAAAACACACCCAAAGCCCGGCCCACGGCCGAGGCGAAGGCAACAGGCCAAAGGGCCGGGACCCAACCAACAACAAACCCATCAATCAACCAAGAGAACCATCAAGTTCATATGGCTTCTTGGGTGTGGCTTGTGTTTTGTTTGAGCGGTTTGCTGGTCGGTAACCTTGGGTGCCCGGGGTATGGGCTGGTTTTATTTGGTTGGTTTGTATGTTGGCTTTGTATGTGGGTCACGGTTTTTGGTTTATGTATTTCCCTCTTGCCGAGGTGTGGGCGTGAGCTTTGTTTGGTTGGGTATGTCTGTTGGCCTGTATTTGGGGTATGGTTTGGCTTTTCTCCTCTGCCCGGGGTGTGGGCTTTGTTTTTAGTTAGTTTACTGTCGCGAGGAGTGGTTTATTCGAGTACATTGCCCCTTTCTATCTTTATAGGGAGGTCTTGTCAGTTTTGATGTTCCGGTAGTGGCAAGGCCTTGTATTATTCTTGTTTGTTTGAGGGGCTTTGCCCTTTTGGAAATAAATTCTTAATTATCAAAAAAAAAATAACATTTACACAAAGTTCAAAAACTAGTGGCTACACAAGCCAAATATACAATGATCCACAAAAAATACCAACTGTCCAAATATACAGTGTGAATATCCACATAACACTAAATATTCATCAAAATGTATGCTCAACCACCAACAAGCTAAGGTTGGCATACAAACTTTCCACATCCTCCAAGAAGCCTGCTTGTGAGTCAACTTTCATGTCACATAAATGTCTGTGCTTGCATCTAAGGTGGAAATAATGGGGGTGAGTTTGACAACTCAGTAGTGAATCCCATAACAAGCCATGCTCATAAAAACATTTCAATTTATACATAATTCAAGATATCTCAAAACATGAGCATTTTACAAATAATAGGTTGATGATGGAAACACATGAATGCAATACTGCCACCATCTCGACCCCTCGCCGATGACTCTTTTGGGCTTTCACCCGGGGACTGGCGATCATCGGAACAGCGACAAATTAGCTTTGGGACTTACCGCAGGGATGTGCACATCCCGTATATCATGGTGCTGCAGGACTACAACCCGGGGACTAGTCATCGTCGCGTGTCCACTACATCAATCCGGACTCTCACACGATTCTCTCATACCCCATGTCATGCTTTAAAACAATTTCACAAAGCATTCAACCACATGGATATTTAAAAACATCATATATCAGTTAATTCAAAGATTTCCATATATATAAAAATATACATTTATATATCACTAGAAAATCACATAGTCAAAGCACGGAATGAGTGCAATTTACAACATCAAACCCACGTACAAGCGGGGAGAAGGTTATAGATCCTACCTTCCTTGGATTCAAAAATCAGCAAGTCTCCAAGGAAGTAAAGCAGAGCTATTCAAAGGATACGCAAATAACAAGTCATAAAGATTCCTTAGCCTCTCACAATTAAATTGTCACATAAAAATTACTCAAGTGGTCTATTACTCTATCACCACTCGACTCACATATATTCTTATACCTTCCAACATAAACCTTGACCCCAAGAGTACACTCTCTCTCTTACACTTACTAGGATCAACATTTAACACCCCTTATTAGGGTTACACAAACAACACACTCAACACAAAACACTTCTTGTATTCCTATCTCCATATTACTCATTTGAAGATAAAGTGCTAAGGGTTCTTTTCCAACTGGAATAACCCAATTCGAACCAGAGCTTCGAGATATGTCCTACACAATATGGCCCACTTTGAATGAATTTTGGGGTCAATGGAGTTCTGAATTTGGACACACATATTTTAAGGATATTTGTACTCCTTGAAGTCCTAGTTGACCACTTGAATCACTCAGTTCGGACGAAATAACTTGAGTTATGGCCCATCACTAACAACTAGACCATAACGAGGAAAAATCCGACCCTCGAAAATGCCAGTTACATGATTTTCCCCACTTTCCATAAATTTCCATATTAAATCAACTGACACTCAAACACACATCAAGCCACTCTATTCAACCCAAAACATCTTCGAAACACATCTTAAACAAGAATCTAGGGTTTTGCCAACCCATCAGCTCCAACCAATCTAAGGTTAGGATGAAACCTAGCTTTCAAAAGAGAGAAATCCATGAATCATACCCCTCTATACAAAATACCCTCAAATCCCTACACAAATAACCAAGGATTAGGGTTTTACCATGCCATATCCTTCAAATCTAGGGTTAGGAGAAGTTTCCCCAACCAAACCCTAGAAAAAGAACCATTTTACAAGAATCAAACCAAAAACCCTTACCTTTTTTGGCTCAATCTCCTTTCCTTCTCTTCCTTTCTCCTTCTCTTCTTCTTCTTCTTCTTCTTCCTCCTCTCTTCTTCACGTTTTTGCCCTAACTCTACATTTGGCAAAAAATGAACTATCCCTCTTCACTAATAGCAATTTAAGCCATTAACTCTTTCTATTTGCATATCACATTCCCAATCTCATACACTGACCACTAGACATTCTCATTAATGACCCAAGGGTCCTGAAGTGGTAAATTTACCAATTTACCCTTGGCTCTAGTATTAAACCCGGGTCTATTGTTTTATTTTTGGAAAAATAATATTTAGCTATTGTAATAATTTCGGGTGTTACATTCTTTTTTTTTTTTTTTTTTTTTGGATACGGGTGTTACATTCCCTCCCTCTTAAAGGAATTTCATCCTCGAAATTAAGCAAGTACTAACTTTGTGAAGAGTTAGGGTGCCTCTTCTTCACATCCTTCAAGTTCCCATGTAGCTTCTTCTACTCCATGGTGTTCCCATAACACCTTTACTAGAGGAATAACTTTGTTCCGCAACACGCGTTCTTGCACATCTAGAATCTTCATTGGCCGCTCTTCATATTTCATATTCTCTTGCAATTTCAGTTCCTGCCAATCTAGTACGTGCGAAACATCTAGCTCATACTTCCGTAACAAGGAGACGTGGAATACGTCGTGTATACCAAGCAACTGCGGAGGAAGAGCTAATTGGTAAGCTACCTCTCCAACTCTTTGGAGAATCTCAAACGGATCAATGTACCTAGGGGCCAGTTTCCCCTTTTTACCAAAACCAAACACTCCCTTGCGAGGCGACACTCGCAAAAACACGTGATTACAGCACGAGCTCTAAGGGTCTCCTCTGTGAAATTCGACATAACTTTTACTTTGCTTTGTCTTTGCCAATTTATCACGGATCGCCCTTATCTTCTACGTAAGTTTCTTGTACCAGCTCTGGACCAATCAAGTAGCCTCTCTTTGATTCGGTCAGCACATAGGCGATCTACATGGCCTTCCTCAAGGAAGCTTCATATGGTGTCATCCAATCGCTCACAGAGCTGTTATTATCACATGAAACTCAATCGGAGGCAAATGTTCCATCCAAATCCTGGAGTCCTAACACACATGCTCTAAGCATATCTTCGAGAATCTAAATCACTCTCTCGGATTACTTGTCGATCCCGGTGAAATCTTGTACTTTCAATCTCAGTGTTTTAGCTTTACGTAAAGACTGCGCGAATCGGGACGTAAAGCTCAAGGTACTATCGACACAATGGAGAGAGGTACACCGTCTGACCTCACAATCTACTCACATCTGACTTTAGCAAGTAAGAGAATAGAGTCAATGGTCCTTATTGCTAAAAATGTGTTGATTTAGTCAGCCGGTCAACAACCACCCAAACACCATCTTTACCTGGTAGTCTTGGGCAAACCGAGTCCACGAAGTCCATCGTCACATGATCCCATTTCCGTTCTGCTATTTGGTAGCAGGTACGCAATAGCCCTGCTGGTCTCTGATGCTCAACTTTTACTTGTTGGCACGTCAAACACTTGGAGATGAAACTTGCTACGTCTCTCTTCATCCCATGCCACCAAAATTGGCGCCTCAAGTTGTGGTACATCTTTGTCTCACCGGGATGTACTGTGAACCGAGAGTGATGAGCTTCCCTCATCACCTCCTCTCTCAACTGTGCATCATCCGACACAAACAATCTATTGAGGAAATAGATTCCTCCATTTGCATGAATGCTCCACCCTTCAGGTGCATCACCAGCTACCACTTGTGAGCGTGTGCCCTCAAGCTTCTTATCACTCCTCTGAGCCTCGATGACTCTTAGTAAAACTGTTGGCTGAGCTACCAGCGTATAAAAACATTGTAGGCTCGTCCCATCAAACCGCGGGTGGAACTCGTGATGTAATCATACATCTTCCACTCATAAGCCATCAAACCGAGAAGGATGCTCCTTGATTTTCTACTCGAGGCATCGGCAACCACATTGCTTTACCAGGATGGCATTGCAAGAAAAGTCAAAGTCCTCAAGTGTCTCCCATCCATCTTCTGCATAGCGACCTTCAAGTCTCTACGAGTCAAGATACATTTCAAACTCTTGTGGTCGGAGAACACTTCCCAAACTTTCACCATACGGTGGTGCCTCCATAACTTTGAGATGACACCGCTGCTGACAAGCTCTAAATCATGCGTGGGGTAATTCTCTTCATGTTTCTTCAATTGCCCACAGGGGCATAAGCGACCTTTCGACCTTTTGCATAAGTACACACCCCAGGCGCTCTCGAGGCATCACACAGCTTAGGTGTGCACACACTCACCCGGAGTAGTAACATGGCGTTGTAGTCAATCTCTTTTGACTCCTGGAAAGACTCTCACACTTGCCATTTCGGTCAAAGCTCCTCTGCCGATGGCCATTAGTCATGGGACATGCGATAGGGAGAAGTTCTCGATAAGCCGGCGGTAATAACCCGGTAACTCGAGAGAAAACTCGTATCACCGAGACACTTTTGAGTGCTCCGCGCATCCGCGACTCCAACCTTTGCGCAGAGATCCTTTGAAATACCTTCCTTAGACACCATGTGCCTAGGAATTTGGACTTCTTGTAACGGAAATCACATTTTTCGGCTTGGCATACAAGCGATTCTCTCTCGGTACACAGCGTAGCGTAAAAAATGTTATTCGTCTTCGGCTTCGGCCATGGAATATATCGGGATGTAGATCACAAACACTACAAACTGATCCAAATACGAGCTGATATATCCTATTCATCGAGATCCATAAAGCGGTTGGAGCATTAGTCGATCAAAGGCACAATGACAAACTCGAAGTGTCCATACCTCGTGCGCAGGTCTTAAGGGATGCACAGTGCTGTACTCTCAGCGTGATACCCGGATCAAATCCAATTTCGAGAAGTAACAGAAGCCACAGTTCAGCGATCAGGCAAATCCCTCGTCTGCGCGGAAGTGGGTACTTGTTCTTAGCTAGTTACCTACATTCCAACCGGGTAATCACACAGCGAAATGGCGTTCGAGTCTTTCTTTTTCACGAACAATCTTTGGGCACCTGCCCAGCGAGGTACTCGGTCGAATGAACCCTTTACCCTGCAATTCCGGCAGTTGTAGGTTCAACTCCTTAAGCTCAATTGGAGCCATCCGGAATGGAGCTACTGAAATAGGATCGGTTGTCCCCCGATATGGGTCTCCCGTTGATAACCACCTTGTGGTTTCAGTTCCTTCTTCAAGGGAACATGGCTTTTCAGAAAAAGGGGTTTCCCTTTCTTTGGCCCTTATAAGGGATGCCCATGTTGCCGATAATGGCTCTCTCATCCCGGCGGGGTGCCGTAACTTGGCTTTCTTCGTTAATCGCATTTCGAATGCAAATCCATGCGATGTTCGAGGTGCTCTCCTCTGAGATCTATAATTGTGATATCGACTCGAAATGGTCGTCGATGATGAATGTAAGTCCCAGTCGTCGACCCCTGATTTACCCGGCCGTCCGTCCAGTCGGTCTTTATTAGTTCGGTTTTGGGTTTGGCGGTGGTGGTGCAAAGTCGTCGGCTGCCGGGGTTGCAAGTTCGGTTTCGGATCCATCTTGGTCGATGGTGGTTTAGGCTCAACGGACACGCGACCATGGGAGATTGGGGATTCCGATTTTTCTTGGATTTTGATTCACTTTCGATGCCGTTCAGATCCAGGGTGGCGGTAGTGGGGAAGATTTCGTATCTTTGGGGTTCCCCCTTCTATTTTCAAAAATAAAGATGCAGACATAGGCCTTTAGATACATCCATCATGGAGACCAGTCTATTCCCTTTCAAAGGGTGGTCCGGTCCACTGAATGGAGTCGAATCGGATACGCCGATGATATCGCGCAAGTTTCTCCATCCCGGAGAGCCTTCTTTCCATGTCGTCGCCCGGTGCCTTACCTGTTTTCACGGGTTTGCGTTTCTCCGTTTTAGCCGGATGCATTCCTGGCGTCGACAGTGCGGGCGTTCAGCGGATCTCGGCCATGGGTTGCATGGATCTCGGTAGCCTTTGGTGCATGCAATGGCGTGGCGCTGGTTTGTTGGATGGCCGTGAAGCCAAATCTGCAGTTATCCAATTTCCCCTCGGGAGAGCCTAGATCTGTTTCGGATTGGGATTATCGACCGACCGATTATCTGACTGCTCTAGTCGAGTTTCGTCTTCTAGTGGAGAGTTATGAAGGTCAGTTTGAGCGCCGTCAAGTAGGATTGCCGGCAGTGTTGGAATTGATGTTGGGGCCGCTAGTTTGGCTCATTTCGGGTTACATTTTGGTGCTCATTCGAGAGTGGCAACCAGCCTTTTGCGGTCTACCCAGGGCTCATTTCTTTGTGTCAATGCTAGGTTGATTGTGTCCGGGTTGTGGGATGAGTGGTTCGCCTTGGGTTGGACCCTTGTTTGGTTTGTTGCTTGTGCCTTGAGTGTGGGCTTGTTTCTGTTGGTTGCTTGGTTGCCTTTGCCTGGGCTGTGGGCGGGGTGCTGGTTTGTCCCTCCTCTATCCGGAGTGTGGGCATGTTTATTTGGTTGGTTTATCTGTTGGCCTCTATATGGGGTCTGGTGTTTGGTTTGACTATCCTCTGAGATGTGGGGCTTGGATTTGGATGGTTTACTTTGTGTTGGCATCCCGGTGATTTAATATCGGTGATGCGCTTCCCTCATGTTTATAGGGGAGGTGCTGTCCGTTTGTTCGTTCTATGTGGTGGCCTAGGCAACTTGTATTTTTTGTTTGTGGGACATTGCCCTTTTGGAAATAAATTCTTACTTATCCAAAAAAAAAAAAAAAAAAAAAAAAAAGAAATAGGATCGGTATCGGGATACAAATCGATGGAGAAATCCATCTCTCTATGGGGAGGTAATCCTGGCAACTCATCAGGAAATACGTTAGCAAAATCACACACTTGTGGAATATAATCCTTCGCCACCTTCCTTTTGATCTCCCTCGGCATAGTAAAAAGGAAGTGTTGACCCCCATTCTTTCCAAACCACTTGTTCTCCATCTCTATCAACGGTCGAGTCGGACCACCCCCTCGATCCGCATAGAAGGTGACCACGTGACCTGACCAATGCGGAAGGTCGCAGCCCTAGCCCGAGAAAAACGGTCTAGGACCGCATGATGTGGGGGCTAACCAATCCATTCCCACAATCCGTCAAACAGCATCATATGTAGGAGTACTAAGTCAATCACGACCGTATCCCCAACATTCCAACACACAACCAGCGCATCCCCCTTGGCTTCCATCACGCCACCATAGGTGTCTCTCAACAAACAAAAGGACAAGAGAGTGGTGCAAATCTCTAGATCCAAATTAGAAGCAAAAGAAGTAGACATAAATGAGCGGGATGCACTTTCGAATCCAAACAACATGTGCTGATGCAGCATGACACTTAAAACCATGCCCATTAGCACACTAGGCTCACGGATCTCGAGCCACTTAGCGAGCTACCTTCTCTGAGACCCTTGAGGAAGTAGATGCAATCTTCTCTTTCTTGGGATCTCTCATCCCCACTTGGGGTTGTCCTCCTGAACAGCGAATGGTTTGCGAAGTCGAAGCGCCCTTGAGGAGAATTTGGGTGTTCTAACAACGTAACTTAGGGCACCACCTCCCTCAAAGTGTCTGTCGCACCACACTCATAACACGTTCGGGGCCCATGTCTAGCGCACTCCCAGCTTTGCCTTTGTTGCATGGGCAAGCTGGGTGTCTTGTTCTCCTTGGTGGCTTAGCCCTCTTATCCTTGACTGAAGTCTCAAACACAGATTCTTGTTTCTTTCCTTTTGTACCTCAAGCAAACCATCCCGCTTTCTAGTGAAGGTCACTATGCCAACGCTAGGTTGCTTTTGCCCAGATTGTGGGTTGTGCCTTGGATGGTTCCTTTGGTTGGTTTGGTGCCAGTACCCTGGTTGTGGGTTTTCTCTTTGGGTAGCCTTGGTTGCCTTTGCCCGGGCTGTGGGCGGGGTTTTGGTTTAATCCTTCTTTGCCCGGGGTGTGGGCTTGGTAATATTGGTTGGTTTGCATGTTGGCCTGTATGTGGGGCCTGGTGTTGGTTTGTCTTCCTTTGCCCGGGGTGTGGGCTGGGTTGTTATTTGGTTGTTTTGCCTGTTGGCATTTGTTGTGCTTGTTGTGGGCTGATGTCCCTCTCTAATAATGGGGAAGTGGCATCCAGATCTTCCGTTTTCTTAGGTGGTCTTGGCCTCTTGTTTGATTGTTTGTGGGGCTTTGCCCTTTTGGAAATAAATTCTTAATTATCCAAAAAAAAAAAATAATCAGGGCTCGTGCCACCACCTCACTGTAGGTGCAAGGATAAAAGGAGCCACCTGAGCCCGAATGTTCAGCCTCAAACCCTCTTGGCTGATTAGACTCTCATGCGCACCTGCATATGTTGTGCATACCACGATAACAAAGTAAATTAGGAGGCATGCTCGGTTCTGATCATACCCCACGCTCTGATTGCAAAACTCCCGATCTCTTCTGTCTCCTCATGGCCTCAGGAAAATACTTGGGGAGTAACTCCTCGAGCTGAGTCCACCCCATGTGTGGCACATCATGGGTGCTCTGGCACCATATCCACCAGCCCCCATCGGCCTCGTCCCTCGACATAAAGGAGCTAGAGATGCTCTCCGCTCCTCGGGGACTTCCAAGGCGTCAGAATCTTCTTGCTTCCTTTGGCCAATGCTCGACCTCAAGGAAGTTGATACCACCGAGGCTCTTAGAAACAAGTGCCTTGAAATCCTTGATCAACTGCACGTCCATCTTCTTCGGAATGACCCTCGGAGGTAACGCCACCCTCTCTCCAGCCCTGTCCTCTTGCACTGGTGAAGAGGATCTCACAGGTTGTCTGACCCTTGGTCGTCCACTCCTTCCTCTAATCATTGTCTATAAATATGGAAAAAGACAATTAGTTATCACAATGTCATGGTACAAGAACCAATAATAACTCATGGGTTCTCAACATCATTTTTTTTCATAGATATGTGATGCAAGGTTGGGACCGTGATGGATGATCCAGAAATTTAGGTAAGTCAAAATATGGGTTTGGGGTAGTTTACTTGGGTCAAAATAGGTTATGGACGAATTTTGGAGACTTTCTACGTTAAGAAAGGTATTAGGTATGGTATATAAGGAAAAGGGGTATTTAGGAAGGTTTTAGTAGTATGGAACAAGATTTGGAAAGTTTGGAGTTGAGAGGTTGAAAATTTGGTTATGGAAAGTTAGAGAAAAGATGAGATGGTGAGGAGAGTAGAGTTTGCACAAGAGTGGTTACTTAGGTTTAATGAAGCGATCTTACCTGAGATCGGTGATGGAGTGAAGGCATGCAATCAACTATAGACGAGTTGATTGATAAGCCGAGACAAAGACTTTCGCCACCAAAAGGAATCCACCTAGGTATGAGAAGCCACGAACTAGTCCCGAGGAATCCGCAAGAGATAAGAGAGCAGAGAACTCTTAAAGAGAAATACAGAAAATATTTATTAAACTTGAGCGTTGTCAAAAGGACATACATTAGGGGTATATATGGCCCCATACTTTCTAAATCAAAAAAAAGCAACTTCTATTTTATCTAGGAAAGAAACTTTCTAAATTACAAAAAACAACTTCTACTAACTAGGAAAAATAAACTCTAAGTGTTACAAAAGCAACTCCTAAAAGAAAACTTTCTAAAATAAATAAAGAAAATCTTCCTAAAATAAATAAAGCAAACTTTCTAAAATTAATAAAGCAAATCTTCCTAAAATAAATAAAGCAAACTTTCTAAAATAAGAAACCCTCCTCAGCAGAAGATGGAATGCTCTCTAGGGCAGTGAAGATGGAATGCTCGGTGGCGGGCATTGATGATGCCCGGATGGGGAAATCAGTGGTGGGCACCGGAGTTGGTGGGGGGTTGACCACACATGGTCGGCCTTCCCAAAAAGACCCATTAATCAAGTTGGTGGTGGGGTCCGGTGATGGTGAAGGGGGGTCCACCCATGTTCAGCTTCCCAAAAGGGGGCAATCTCAGTCTTGGGCTCCAAAACAGAGGACCAACACTGAACCTTGCGGACACGCGAAGATCTCTCAAATCGAGCACGTCGGAACCCGATCTGCCAAGGGAGCCACCGGCGACTCCTTTGCTGCAGCTCAAGCTACCTTAGGCTGAAGGTGGAAGCGGAGGACCGGCGGCTTTGAAGGTCGGTGCCAATGTGCAGATTGGGGAGGACGCGGCCGGAGTGGACTCGGCCCGGAGGTCGGCGTTACCGCGTCGAGCTCAGCGATGGAGGCAGATCCGGTAGAATTCAGTGCGGTCCCATTTAGTTCAGGGCTGCTTGGAGTTAGGTAAGTCTCGAATCGACTTGGTTTGCTCTGAGCTCGAGCCAGTCGGTCCGATGCGTAGCCCACGAAGGTAGCCATTGGGCCCAGCGGCGGTGCGACATCCGACGCCTGCTGGCGAGGAAAGTAGATATTCGGGGATGGGCTCGGTTAGTTATGGGTATGAGAAGGATCCTTTGGGCGGGTTGAGCCGATTATGGTCGAATGGTGGCGACGACCAGGCGGGGACAGGTCGTGGTATGGAGTAAAAGCCCAAGTGCTAAGCAAAGGCCATCGGTGGATCGGAGGAGGTACGGGGTGGTGATTTGGTTGGAGAAGCGACTCCATCGAGTTAGATCATGGAAGAACCTTTTTTTCGGTGCTGAGAAAACAAGTGAAATTGATCTGAGTTCTTTAAAAACCACTTAATGCTAATGGGAAGCTTGTTGCTAAACCTCCGGCGGAGGCGGTGAACGAAGGCATTGATATGTGGAAAGGGTGTTTGGTTGGACAATTTCTGGATAAACGTCTCCCATTTCCTGTGGTGAGATCTCTGGTTAGCAGGCTATGGGGCAAGAAGGAGATGCCTGACATATCCACAACCGAAAATGGATTATTCTTCTTTAGATTCAGGGACTTGGAGGCTCGGGATTGGGTTATGGATTCTGGTCCATGGCATCTTGCTGGGAGACCATTCATTTTACGTGCATGGAGACCAGGTATGGAGATGTTGGATATTCAACTTTCCACTATTCCAATCTGGGTAAAATTCTATAATATACCTTTGGAATATTGGACAAGCACTTGTCTTGGGCACATTGCTGTACTGTGGGTATCCCGCTCCATCTTGATGCGCTCACTGAGAACCAGACAAAATTATCCTTTGCTAGAATTTGTATAGAGGTTAGGGTTATTGTGAATTTCCTAAATGCATACTTCGGGCAGAGTAATGGCAACTATTCTAATATAAGGATTGAATATCCGTGGACCCCACAATGCTGCTCCGAATGCAAGCGGTTTGGCCATAGTCTCGTCAACTGCCAATTTAAGAAGGGTCCAGGAAGTACCAGTACTATTCCTGGGAATGTTTCAGAGGTTGAGAAGGTGGCCGATGTGAAGAAGGATGTGCAGGATACAGGGGTAACGAAGTTGATGCGGGATACCGGTCACGTAACAATGGCGTGGTGGTAAAGCGAGTTCGAGGAAAACGAGGGATGGAAGTGATCATCTTATTCACAGTGTTGATGAGGTAAGTAGGTTGGTTAATGACATTGTTAACAAACCTAAGTTACATGGTAATGCTTTTGCTTGTCTAGCACAATCTGAGGAAGAGGAGACAGCCAAATCCATAGTTGATACTTATGATTTTTCTGATTCCTCTCCTATTCTGGATACGTTCAAGCAGATAAAGAGAGTTGATGAGCTGGACTTCACGCCAGTGCCAATCTCTAGGAAGAAGCTCAAGGAGATTAAAGAGCGGAGTCTTCGTCAGCGGGACCAGTGGTACAGGGTATGTCTGACTTCCCGATGGTTAAGTTTGCCTCATGGAACATAAAAAGGGGCTTGAGCGACCCCTTAAGCAAGAAGTTCGTTCGTTTATAGAGTCCCAAACTCTTGATTTTCTTAGGTGTGCGGAAACTTCGGTGCGTGCGCATAACAAGGCAAATTTTCACATCTATACTTAGGGTTGAAATTGTTTCATGAACCTTGATCATGCGGGTACTTGAGATAAATTTGGTTGTGGAAACCGGATAAGGTGAGCATTGTTGTTATCCATTCAATGGACCAGGCAATACTTTGTCAGATTACTACTATCAAGGACAATATTTCCTTTTGGTGCTCGGCCGTATATGCTTCGAATAACTACATGGAAAGAAGAGTGCTATGGCGTCATCTTCAATGGTGTGAGCCTGTGGTAGGCAAAAATCCATGGTTCGTTATCGGTGATTTCAACACCACCAGATTTGTCAATGAGAAGTCTGGGGGTAACATGGCTCAGGAATTGGCAATGATGGATTTTCATGAGTGTCTTTTCAACTTGGAATTAGATGATGTCTCCTTCATGGGACCCATATTTACGTGGATGAACCGGCAAGAGGGGGAAAATTTCATAGCTAGGAAGCTGGATCGGTGTCTCCAAAATGAATGTTGCTTGGACGTATTTCCCAATGCATTAATGGAAGTTCAGCACCCTGGGTTATCTGATCATTGCCCTCTGGTCACAAGTTTGAATAATGGCAGGTTCTTGAGCACGGGAAAAAATTCCCCTTTAAGTTTTTTAATTTTTGGGCTGACCACCCTGCTTTTCTTGAGATTGTGAAGGAAGCTTGGGATCGGGAAGTGCTTGGTACTCCCATGTACAGATTGTCGCAGAAAATGAAAAGGGTAAAGCGTCCCTTAGAGGCGTTTAACTCATTCATATATGGTAAGGATTACGGGACGTGTTGTGGAAACCCCGGGGAGAACTTGAATCGGGCCCAAAATCTTTGTCTTGAGCAGTCCATATGATCACTTCTTGGTGGAAAATGGAGGGTCTTTAAAGAGATAAATGATCTAGCCTATGCGGAGGGCTTTTAAAGCAAATCTAGAATTCGATGGCTCAAACTTGGAGATCGAGAATACGGGTTTTTCCATAAAGGTATCAAAGCTCGGAATGCTTTCGGTGCGATAAAGTCATAACTTCGGGGAGATGGTTTGCGAGAATTGATGGCCGGAGGCCATGAGGAAGGTTTGTTGGTTTTTCAAGAATGTATTATGCTCTGAGGGTCCTTCTTTTGACCAAGAATACATGGACAATGTTGGTGGGTTCACTTGGTCTGACTGGACATTTAAAGGGTGAAATTACCATGAGGAGATCAAAAGGCCATGTTCTCTATTGTTGAACAAAGCCCCGGGCCCCGATGGTTTCTCATCCCTTTTTTTCAAGACTGCGTGGTCTATTATTGGGAGTGATGTAGTGGAAGCAGTGTCTTCTTTCTTCAAATCTGGTAGGCTTCTTCGGGAAATTAATTGCACAGTTATTGCTTTGGTACCCAGGGAGAGATTCCCTAATCCCGAAAACTATGAATGATTTTAGACCAATCTCTTGTTGTAACACCATGTATAAATGCATTCGAAGATTATTCTTTGCGCAGTTTAAACAATGCATCCACACGATATTATAAAGTCCTTCTCGGTCGGCTTTGTGAGGTCGAGATTATTCTTGATAATATCATATCACCCAAGACTAATGGTCAACTATCATGGTGGGCCTCCTAGGTGTGCTCTAGAGTTGACATTAAAAGAGGCATATGACACAATTAATTGGGGCGTATGCTGGGTATTTTAATTGACATAGAACACCTACATTTACGATGGGCGTATTGGGAGTGCATCACTACCCCTACCTTCTCTGTATTGGTAAATGGTGAGCTAGCGGGGTTTTTTGCTAGCAAGCGCGGGGTGAGACAAGGGGATCCACTTTCTCAGCTTTTATTTATCATTGCTATGGAGACCCTTTCTAGATCATTATCATTTGCGCCTGTAGGGATTTCGATTCCATCTAAATGCGGGGAAATTAGCCTTACCCATATAAGCTTTGCGGATGATATTTTCCTCTTTTCTGGAGGGACAAAATCCAGTGTACAAGTTATGATGGACGAGTTGGTAAAGTTTGAGCAATTTTCTGGGTTGCAAGTAAACAAGCAGAAGAGTGCCATTTTCATGGCCGGGATAAGCGATGACATTAAGAATGATATATTGAACACCACAGGTTTCGGTTTGGGGAGGTTTCCTATGAAGTATCTTGATCCCTCACGATCGACTAGACTTTCCCATTCATTTGTCATTGCATTCTTTGGATAAGTCACAGGCGGGAGGTCATTCGTGGACAAACGAGGGCGTTATCATACGGGAAGGAGTGCGGTGATTAAGTTACATTTTTGTATAGTATTGAGCGTATTAGTGCGGCACATTTTATAATTAGAAATTCACTATTGCTAAGATTGAACAAGCTTTCAAAAGCTTCTTTGGTGGGAAAAATTGGGAATGCTCACCGAGCCAAGATCAGTTGGGAGTCGGTTTGTCTTCCCAAGGAGGAGGGTGGTTTGGGCATGCGTCGTATCAAAGATTCGAATGATGCAAATGTAATGAAGCACATTTGGAATCTCTTTTATAGTAAGGACTCCTTATAGATTACTTTTCTTTGGGTGCGGAGAAGGTATTTGAGAAGCGGGGAGCTGTGGTGTGCTAAAATCCCTTCGGTTTGCTCATGAAATTTGTGAAGTGCCCGGTGAGATAGGATCGGGCCATTCATCAAACACAATGTGCACAATGGTGAGACTTTTTTTATGGCATGACTCCTGGAACCCGGTTGGCCCTCTTCTTCACATTATGGAGCTTAAGTATCATATATGATTCGATTTATTGAAATAATGCTAGCTGAGGTTATTATTGATGGTAGATGGAATTGGCCAATTGCAAACTCTGCAGATCTTATCGCTATCAAGAATAGTTATACCAACTATAGCCTTGATGACTGTAGAGAGGATTCTATCTCGTGGACACTTAGCTATACAGAATTCTTTGTGAACTGACTTGGAACAATTTTAGGCCAAGCGGGTGGTCAGCGGCGCTACTCTGATTTGGTTTCCTCCAAGCTATCGGGAGACATGCATTCATCGGTTGGTTGGCCGTCGAGATAGATTGGTTGTACAAGACAAGCTTCTGGGTGGGGCATGGCCAGGCTCTATATCGTGTGTTTCTGCTTGGGACTAATGTTGAGGAGACGGGAACCCACTTTGTTTTTGGTTTGCGATTCAGCTGGCGGTATATGGTTGAGGATTTTAAGGCTTTGTGGAATTCTAGAACTCCGCGAATTGGGGAGAATGAGTTCTTATGGGTAATTGCTACCAAAGGGAAATCCTTTTGTTCTGTCACGAGAGGATTGCTTGAGGTGCTACCATCTATGCTTGTGGAGCAATCGGAATAAATTCAAATTTATATGAAAATATGTATTATCCAGCTGATGGCATTTTTCATCTCATTTGTAATGATGTCAGGCTGAGAATCTCAAGTTTCCAGAAGGTGGTAGATAATCCAGTGAACAGAGCTATGTGTGAGAGATGGTCCTTCCCTCTTAGCATTCTTGACATTGGTGCTTCATTTGGTTGATTGATGGTTTCGTTGCTGGTTGGGTCCTTAAACATGTTGGGCTGGGGTGTCTTGCTTGGGTTGTGAAATTTCAGGCTTTAGGTGTCAGTGACTACGCAGGGATGTGGGTGGGTGCCTATTTGTTTGTTTTGCTTTCCTTGGTTGTTGTTGGTCGTTACGGGGTACATTGCCTTCCTTCGGTTTTTAGGGGAGGTCTTTGTCGGATTTTAAGCAATTTTGGGCCTTTAATTAAGTGTATTCTTTAGTTTGTGGGGCTTTGCCTTTTGGAAATAAATGCTTACTTATCGAAAAAAAAAAAAAACTTTCTAAAATAAATAAAGCAAGAGCTTTCTAAGATAAATAAAGCAAACTTTCTAAAAATAAATAAAGTAAACTTTCTAAAATAAATATAGTGACTCCATCGGAGGTTTTTTTTTTTTTTTTTTTTTTTTTTTGGATAATTAAGAATTTATTACCAAAGGCCCAACCTTGAACAAAATACAAAGCAAAAAAGGCAGAGGCCATGAATGAGCAAGAAAACGGGCGAGGCACCTCTCTATAAATATAAGGCAGGAGCAACAACCCGAATTCTTTCTAAGCTAGCCAACAAGAACATTGTCCAGGGCAAAAGAAAGCAGCGGAAACCTGACCGGGCAAGGCAACATGGCTAACAATCACAAAATCAAGCAACCAACCTACCATGAGATAAAATATTAATGGGGAAGGACCATCTCTCACACATTGATGCATTTGCGGGACTATCAACAACCTTACCGGATACGGAAATCTGAGTCTAACATCATCCACAAATGAAACGAAAAATAGTGTCAATTTGGGTATAGTTGTTCTCTTGTATTCTTCTATTCCGATGACCCCACAAGTGGTATATAGTAGCGCCCCATGCAATCTTCCTTGTAATAGAGCTGAAGGACTTTCCCTTGATGGCACTTACCCATAAGAGCTCGTTCTCCCAATACCTCGGAGTTCTATAGACCCCACACAACCATAGAATCCTCTGCCAAATACCGAATTTGTGAAAAGAAGAATAGATGGTTCCTGTCTTCAACATTAGCACGACAAAATACACAAGATATAGAATTGGTGAGACCCAGCCCGAGAAGCTTCTCTGGGTAACCAATACATTACGAGGCGGCCAACGGACAATGAAAGCATGCCTCACGATGGCTTGGGGAACCGTCCGAATAGTGCCCAGTGTAAGCGACTTCTTTGGCACGAAGTGGTTCCAAAGCGGAGCTTACGAGTGAAAACCACGGAAGGATGCGGGGACGAGAAATAGTATCACCTCTCTAGAGGCATCGATATGGTAATTAGCTGTGTTCTTGATAGCCATAGGTCCACTGAATTAGCGATAGAGCCAGTTCCATCCCCCTCATCAATAACTGACTACTCGAGCATTACAATGAATTAACGAGGAGTCATACAAGATCGCTCTCCATATTAATAGGGAAGGAGAGGCCATGGGTTCAGAAATCATGCCATGGAAAGGTCAGCCAGCTCGAAATAAGCCACCTTGTGCTTTATGAGGGCGATCCTCTCTAAGTTGAAGGATTTTCAAAAGCCAACTCCATGAACAACTAAGTAGGGACCTTTGCGTTCAAGACTCCCCTGCGAGATAAAACCTCAGAGACACGCTACCCGTAGGAGTCCTTCTTGTAGAACGATTGAGATATGCTTCATAACATTTGAATCATTCGAGGTCTTTGCTCGCGTCACGAGGCTGGCAGCCCTCCTCCTTTGAGACACACTTGATTCCCGATTGATCTTAGCACGACGGCGCTCAGGAATTTCCCGGACCATAAGGAAGGCGCTTAATAAGCGCTTGATCTTAGATATAGTATACTTGAGACCAATAAACATCATGCACCAGTACAATTGTATCTTAAATATCATTGAAGCAAATCATTGTAACACAAGTTAGGCATAAGATAGAGTTGCCTAGTCAAGCGAATTAAAGTAGTAATTCTTTGGATAAGAGGCATACGATCCATAGTAGGTGAGCCTTGTAGAAATCAAAGGGACTCCAAGATATCTCATAGGAAACACACTTGGTATTGAACCTGTAAGCTCAACAAGTCATACCTTAACATGAAACTCAGGCTAGGAAAATGGCACTTTATTTTGTTTGTTCCTTATAGAAGTCTGAGAAGCTCGCAAACACCTTAATTCCTTCCATAAATACTGAACACTTATTTACGTCCCCAGAGAATAAAAACATATCATCACATAAGCATAAGTGATTAAGTTGATTTCCTTATCTGGGTGGCCAAACCCTTGCACATTAGTTTGCCTGACTAAGGATCTGGAAAAGGCCTCCGTGCGAGGATAGATAAAAAAAAAAAAAAAAAAAAAAGATAATGGTCCCACAACAGTACTTAGCACTAAGTAAAAAACCCATGAAGCTCTCCGTGCTTAGAAATAGGGAAGGACGGGAGTGGTGATCGTACCGTAATACAATTTCAAAGGTGAAGGGGTGCCACGTACAGGAGAACATGATCCGTTGACTAAGCGTATGCGTGTGCGCTGTGATAGTAACCTTCGCCCTTTTCAGGAGGACCCATATCGATGGTAGTTTAACATAATGTCTTGGGTGATAAAGGACATTGTCGTGATGCTCAGACCTTGCTTATGTGACTGCGGTGATAATATCGGATACAGCGCTGTTTAACTCTCGCGGCAATGATCTTCGAGATGCACTTATAAGATGGTGTTGTGAAATGAGCTGTAATCATGCACCAGAACCGGGTTGGGAACCTTAGGCACCCGATGCTATATTGTACAATTAATCTCGCGAAGCATACTTTGATTCAAAATGAACTCATTCTTGTGACATCACTTCCAATAATGTCCCAAGCCGCCTTGAAAAAACGTGAGGAAAAACCATCGGGGCCAGGAGCCTTGGACTCATCGATGGAAAAAATATGGCTACTAATCTCCTCATGGGAAATTGTTTTTATTCGATTGTATCCATATCACTTTGAGGACCGCATCTGACCATCGAGCCATTTAAATACTCGGAGTAGTTAGCTGGAGGGATCACGAACATAAATACCTTGGAAGTGTCTAACGACCTCTGCTGATGCCGGGTCTTGAGTTAACCATTCGCCATAGTAATAACCTTTGAGCACTCCTAGCATTCTGAGCTTTGGCTTGACCTTGTGGAAGAAGCTAGTGTTCTGATCCCCGAGTTTAAGCCATTGAACTCTAGATTTTTGCTTTAAGAAACCCTCCTCGACAGTAGTCACGATAATTCACCAAAGCAAATCCTCTCATTTCCCCGGAATGTGATTGAAGGCTTGTTAAGCAACTGCGAATTGGGCCGAGCGAGAGTGCACACATGCAGGCGCCACAACTCGCTCATGCAAACCACTAAAAGATCGGAAATTGAAGGCTTTTAGTGTGGCCTTCACACTCTTCAGCTTGCGGGACAGTCTGAACATGGGAGTACCGAAGACTTCATAACTCCACGCTTCCTTTACAAGCCCAGTGAAGTCGGGATGATCAGCCCAGAAATTAAAGAATTTGAAAGGAATTAGTTTCTAGGCCTGAATTGGATTTTCCTTGGTTGGTAACGAAGGGCAATGATCGAGATAACCAGGAAGACAGTGGATGCATTGGGGAATAATTTGCACTCATTTGAAGGCATCTTGTCTAACTTCCTAGCTGAGGTTAACACATGACGGTTCATCCAAATTAGACTAGGAAGCCCCAGAGCGGAACATCCATAGCAGCTCAAGGGAAAAGCAGAGCAATGCGTGGAAGTCATTCATGGTAGTGTCATTCTGGAGTGTTGCCCCGGACCTTTCCTTGCTAAATACGGTGGTATTGAAATGCTTCATAATCATCGAGGATTTTGTATGAGAGCTCACACCGCATGGGAATCGTGCGGGAGCATCTTACATCCATGGTTGTTAACACGGCGATAACATGGAGTAACAGAGGAGATGTTGCTTTCCAGCACAGTAATGTGGCAAACTATAGCTTGGTCCATGGGTGAATAATATCAATCTTGACCTTTCGAGTTTCCGCAAATCCAGTTCTACCAAGGCTGAGCATGCTCATAGTTATGGAAAAGCCTCACCAGGAAAAAGAGTGAGCTAAAATTAAATCCTGTTAGGTGCTACTTTTGAGTTTCAGAGACAAATAAAATCAAGGCATGGAACCTTACAAGCGCACTTCTCTTTGCTTGAGGGTGGTTCAGCCTTATGTTCAAGTAGAACTTAACCATTGGGAAGATGTAGAGTCCCCCACATCTACTGGATCCCTGCCTGGTGCGCGGGCTGGTTTCTTCAATTTCTTAAGCTTCTTTAGCCAGAGAGGCACACGGCGTGAAATCCGACTCATCAACCCTTTTATGTGCTGAAGTGTCGATGTGGAGAGGTATCAGAAAAATCGGTGTTTGCGGTAGGGCGGCCGGCGAACCTCTGCCTCATTAGAGATCCTCTACCTCGCTGCTTGTTAGACAAGCAAAGGTGTTGTATGCGGCTTGAGAGGGGCGTCGGCCTCGATAGCCCCGCTGCGTCCCGCTGCGTCGAGCGAAGCCGGCTTCTTCATGCGTTCACGGAGAAATAGACTACGAAATAGTGGGCTTTCGGTAGGCGCATGCGTTCAGTGCAATCTTCAATCCCTTCCCCTTCTATATCATTCGCCCGACTAAAGCCTCGCCTTCTTGTTTGATCATTGCCCTTGCCGGTCCCTTCTTAACAAGCAATTTAGCAGTTATGACCAAATAGCTTGCATTCGAACAACATTGAGACGGGATATTGATCCTTATGGTAGAATCGCGCCATTACCCACATCCGGGAGCAGACTTGGGAACTCACAATCAGCTGACCTCATCTGAATTCTGAAAAGGCGGTTTTGTTTGGTTTTTCGGTGAGAGGATCGAGGTGCAGCGGAATCCAGTAGTGCTTGCGATGTGTCCCGAGACACGTGCACCGTCAGTCATTCAGAGGAATGTTATAGAACGACCCAAATTGGTATAGATGATAATTGGACGTTGAGCATGTCCATTCCAGGCTTCCATGCACGTAATATGAACGGTCTCCCTGCTAAGTGCCATGGTCCAGTATCCGTAACCCGATCCAGCGCCTCGGATCACGAATGCGAAAGATAAACCATTCTCGGTTGTTGATATTTCAGGCATCTCTCTCTTGCCCCTGAAAATCACGGTAACGAGAGATCGCACCAAGGGCAAATTAAAACGTCAGTACCCTCGCCAAACACCCCTTCCACAGAATTAGTGCCCTCATTCAGCGCCTCGGCCCAGGAGGCTTAGCGTAACATACCTTGACAAAATGCGGCTCATAGAACCTCAACGGACCCCACTGTTTTCCACGGGCATAGCGGCCAAAGCTTTTCCCGACTTTCTTGGAGGATCATCATCCCATATTAACGTAGGAAAAGCAGTCTTTGGTGACCATACCCATTTCCGGCCGAGACCCAACCCCTTCCTGCATGCTAGTCACCTTGCCATAAAATTACCCGACAGGGGAGGACTTCGGAAGAGATCCAGTGGCTGGGATTGGGTTCGCCGGGGCAGCGCCATTCAGATCTGAGTTCGCCGGGGCTGAGCCAAGCTTAGTCTTGCTGTCGTTCACTCCGCTGCTAACCCAGTGGCGGCGCTGAGCGGGCGTTAATTACCTCCGGCCAGGGTTCCAGGCGGGTTCTGAGCTCGTGGCGGTGGATCCCGAGCTCGTCGGGCTGGATCCACGGGCTCGTAGGAACGGCCCATCTCCTGGATCTGGGCTCGTCGGGCTGGTAGCTTCGTTCAGGCCCGTCAGTGATTCCCAGATCCTTTCCGGTGATGAAGCTGTTGGCTTTTTGAAGAACCTTGATCTGCTTCAATGGAGACGCCGGAGTCCCCCTCCGAGGAGCTCGCACCGATTGCAAACACACCACTGTGTTCGGTTTGGGAGAACACTCCATGGTCGTGCGGTTTGACATTGGTTCCCTTTTTGGGAACCCAGGCGAAGGAGTCCCATCTTGGGGAGGCGATCGTGGACCCTCCCTGCACCCGAGACCACCACAGATCGTGAAGCCATCTTGATCGTTGGCCAGGCGGTTTATACAAGGAGCATTCATGGCATTGTTTGAAAACATCGGAGGTTTTTTGGATAATTAAGAATTTATTACGAAGGGAACCTTGACGAAAAGTCGGAGGTTTGTCAAGTCGACCACGTTTTAAGGCTGGTAAGTCCCAGGAGTTTTCACATGTATTCAATGCGTCTTGACCTCCTGATCGAATTCTTCAATAATTAGGGCTGAATTGTGTTCGGTGTGTTTATAGAGCTCCTGCATCGATCCCCATAGGTAGAAAAGACTTGCCCTGAGTCTTCAGTGATAAGCCCTCGAGTCACTTAACATTGAACATTGGAGAAATTTCATGTGCATTAAGCAATGCAACTTGTAGGCATTCTCTCCAATTTTCTCTATAATCTTGAAGGGCCATCTACCTTTTAGTAAGGACTGGCTTACAAAGGATCCATGATCTTGGGAGCTTCTAGAGATTTATTAGGAATTCGATCATAGTATGGAAAATTCAAATTGGAAGGTGTGAGGCAGGCAGTAGAATATATTTTTGTTTCCAAGTGTTTAGATTTTATTACTATTTTTTGATTTGGGTTGTTTTTTAGAAAGATTTATTCTCCGAGTCAAAGTAGGATACTATTTAATTTAGAAATTGTGTTTGCTAGGGAAAATGATTTCTATTTATTTTTAGAAAAGATTTGCTTCAGATTTGGTGTTGATTCTTTGCTATTTTGGTGATTTGTTCTGAATTTCTTTGCTTTATTTTTGGAAGATGATTGTTCTGATTCTTTGCTATTTTGGAGAGATGATTTGTTCCTGATTTGCTGCTATTTTGGAGAGCTGATTTGTTCCTGATTTGCTGCTAATTTGTTATCACCAAGTCTTGTCCTAAAAGTTATCTAGTTTCTTTTTTTTAGTGTGTTACTTTAGGAAACAGTATATTAGTTTTCTTTCCTATTTTTTGGCCAAATATTTACTTTCCTTATGGCCGAATATTTAGTTTCTATTCTTCACATTGTTTTGGCCTATTTAAAGGCTTGTTATCCCTGTATTCTTCAAGTTTTAAGCATTAATAAAATTGAGAGTTTCAATTTCTATTTGAGTTTCTTTGAAGAACTCCTTGAACTTATCGGTTATTCCGTGGCGTTCATCAAGACTTATCAATCGGATCTCCATCACCGATTGTGGCGTCCTCACATATACCAAGGTTCTTGCTTCCATTTGTTATCACCAAGTCTTGTCCTAAAAGTTATCTAGTTTCTTTTTTTTAGTGTGTTACTTTAGGAAACAGTATGTTAGTTTCCTTTCTTGTTTTTTGGCCAAATAGAATGATGAGACTCAAAGCACAAAGGATCCATGATGCAGGAGCTTCTAGAAGATTTATTAGGAATTCAATCTTAATTATGGAAAATTCAAATTCGGGGCTGTGAGAGCAGGCCTTGAATATATTTTGTTTCCAAGTGTTTTGAATTTTATTACTATTTTGGTTAGGGTTGTTTTGAAAGATTTATTCTCGAGTCAAGTGAGAAGTTCCTTTATTTAATTTAGAAAGTGTGTTTTGCTAGGAAAATGGGAGTTTCTATTTTTTTTAAGAAAGATTTGCTTGATTTGGTGTTGATTTGCTATTTTGGAGCTGATTTGTTCACGATTTCTTTGCTTATTTTGGAGAGATGATTTGTTCTGATTTCTTTGCTATTTTGGAGAGATGATTTGTTCTTGGTGCTGCTATTTTGAGAGGCTGATTTGTTTCGATTTCTTTGCTAATTTGTATCACCAAGTCTTGTCCTAAAGATTATCTAGTTTCTTTTTTGGTGTGTTACTTTAGGAAGCAGTATATTAGTTTTTCTTTCCTATTTTTGGCGAATATTTACTTTCATATGGCAGAATATTTAGTTTCTATTCTTCGCATTGTTTTGGCCTATTTAAAGGCTTATTATCATTCTTCGAAGTTTTAAGCATTAATAAATTGAGAGTTTCAATTTCTATTTGGTTCTTTGAAGAACTCCTTGAACTGCTCCCGGTTATTAAAGTGGCGTTCATCGAGACTTATCGTCGGATCCTCCATCACCAGGTGTGGCGTCCTCGCATACTCTGGGTTCTTACCTTGTATCATGACGGGTCAGTCGTCAGTCGGCCAGATCTTGAAGCGGTTCTTCGAGCTAATTCGATCCATGAGGTCTCCTCACAAGTTGTGGGGTTCGTATCATTTTTGGTATGAAACAGGTTCCTATTTTTACGGTTTGCCTATCTTTTATTATTTTTATTATTTTTCTTTGTCGAACCATCTTAGTCACGCTTTCCTCCTACCTTCTAAATTAGTTTCAGCCCCAATTTCATTCACAACCTATTATCTACTTCATCCCAAGTGGATTTTCTTCATTCTTGATGAGATATAATTTTTGTGTTTCTTTTTTTAGTGAATTGTCATCCCAAGTTACAAAAAAAAAAAAAAAAAAAGAGTAAAGGAAAGAATCAGGTTGAAAAAAGGGTAAAAAAGATCGAAAAAAATAAATCCAGGAAAAAAAAAGTCGAAAAATGAAAAAAACTAGAATTTTTTTTAAGTATATATTTTTGGATAACAACTTTAAGTATATTTTTAAGTATATCATTCTAGTTGTTGGAGAAACAGCTCCTGTATAAATATTAAAAAAAAAAAAAAGGTCGAGGCTTTGTGTCCTTTAAAGTGAAGGATGTGTATTTATTTTTCATGCCATCTTGTTATAGGTTAGATTAGGGAGCCAAGATCTTTTTCGAGGAAGGGGAATGATGAGACTCAAAGCACAAAGGATCCATGATGCGGGGAGCTTCTAGAATTTATTAGAATTCAATCTTAATTATGAAATTCAAATTAGGGAGAAGGCTGTGAAACCTTGGAGGCCAGCAGATATATTTTGTTTTCAAGTGTTTTAGATTTTATTACTATTTTGATTAGGAGTTGTTTTTTAGAAAGATTTATTCTCGATCAAAGTAGAAGTTACTTTATTTAATTTAGAAAGTGTGTTTCTTTAGGAAAATAGGAGTTTCTATTTATTTTAGAAAAGATTTGCTTCAGATTTGGTGTTGATTTGCGCTATTTTGGAGCTGATTTGTTCTGATTCTTCTTTTGGAGAGATGGTTGTTCGATTTCTGCTATTTTGGAGAGATGATTTGTTCCGATTTTGCTATTTTGGAGAGGCGATTTGTTCGATTTCTTCTTAATTTATTTATCACCAAGTCTTGTCTAAAAAGTTATCCTAGTTTCTTTTTTTGGTGTGTTACTTTAGGAAGCAGTTATATTAGTTTTCTTTCTATTTTTTGGCCCGAATATTTACTTTCCTTGTAAGTAGAATATTTAGTTTCTATTCTTCATTTTGGCACATTTAAGGCTTACAGTATCACTGTGTTCTTCAAAGTTTTAAGCATTAATAAAATTGAGAGTTTCTGAATTTCTATTGGTTCTTTGAAGAACTCCTTGAACATCGGTTATTAGTGGATTCATCAAGACTTATCAATCGGATCTCCATCCCAGTTGTGGCTCCTCACATATGCGAGTTCTTGCTTCCATAACCAGCGAGTCAAGTCATCCATCGAGCGATGCTAGAGCGGTTCTTTGAGCTAATTCGATCAGGTCTCCTCACAAGTTGGCGGGGTTAGTATCACTTTTGGATAATTAGAGACCCCATCTACCTTGGCCGACTTCTGACTTTCCGGTGAAACTATCCTTGCGGTGTACGAACCAATTCGCCAACCTCAAACTCAACATACTTGCGACGTCTATTTGCTTGTTCCACATATTTGGCATTCTTCTTCTCAATCTTCAAGCGAACTTCTTCATGCAACTTCTTGATCTCTTTGGCTCTAACTTCAACATCTCCACTAAATTGTTGAATAGTCGGATGGGGTGCTAATTCCATGGGTCCAATCGGTTGTAGTCATATTTACCTCAAATGGAGCTTTTTCAGCGAGTTCTATGCATGGACCTATTGGCAGGCAAACTCAATTTGGGAAGAATCAAATCCCATTGTTTCACGTTCTTTCCCACATAGCTCCTTAGCAAATTTCCCAAGCTTCTATTAGTAACTTCGGTTTGACCATCAGTTTGGGGTGATAAAAGTGCTGAGCAGTAAAAGTCCCCGAGTTTCCTCCACGAGTTCTCCAAAGTGACTAGAAACTTAGAGTCTCGATCTGAAACCATAGTCTTGGGAATACCAGGCAAACACAATCTCTTTGAAGTACAAATTAAAACTGCTTGTCTGGCATCATTAGACTTGTTGCATGGTACAAAGTGAGCCATCTTGAAAACACATCCCAGCACGACCACGAGCTCGAATCTTTGTTTCTTTGTGTTCTAGGTAATCCCAAAACAAAATCCAAGCTTACCTCACTCCCATGGCATGTATTTGGAATTGGCAATGGTGTATATAGTCCCGCATTGTTTCCATGAGTTTTAGCCATCATGCACACAACACACTTCTTGACAAATCTAGCAATGTCTTTCTCTAGCTTAGGCCAAAAGAAGTTTGCCTTCACTAGAGCTAAGGTTTTTGCTTCACCAAAGTGTCCTCCTAATGTTCCACCATGCAACTCATCCAATCTCAAGGAACAAGACGGGATGCATAGAGTGTTTCCTTTAAAGCGATCCATCCTTTTTTGGATGATGAAATTTTGTACCAAAGGGACAACGCCCAACCAAGAATACACAAAGAACGGAGGCAGAGGCCACAACCGAGCAAAGAAAATCGGAATGGCACCTCACATAAATATAGGAGCGGGCATCGGCAGAGACAACACAAAGCCACCAACGAGGACACTAGCCCTGATCAGGACCAAAGAAGCAACACAAGAACCGCCCACAACCGGAATGACGGGCCTGTGACAATCCTGAATCAAGCCTTGTGACCTACCGAGTGAATACAAAATATTTATGAGAGGACCATCTCACACATTGATGCATTTCTGGGACTATCAACAACATACACGGGACCCGGAAATCGAAGTCTAACATCATCACAAATGGCGAAAGATGATATCGAGTGGGCATAGTTGTTCTCATGAATTACGCCATTTCGATGACCCCATAAGTGGTAGATAAGCGGCGCATAATCTTCCTTGTAATAGAGCTGAAGGACTTTCCCTTGTTGGCAATTACCCACAAGAATTCGTTCTCCCAATTCCTCGGAGTTCTAGATACCCCACACAACCATAGAATCTTCTTCCCAAATACCCGAATTTGTGAAATGGCGAAATTTGAAGAATAAGTGGTTCTGTCTTCAACATTAGTACGACAAAAAACGCACCTGATATAAATTTGGTGAGTCCCCATTTGAGAAGCTTATCTGAGTGCTTGATCATTGCATGCGGTCGGCCATACAATGAAAGCATGCCTCTGATGGCAGAGACCGTCGAAGAGTGCCAATTGGCTGTCGGTTTCTTTGGTCAAAGTGGTTCGGCGAACTACGGTGAAAACGAGACGGATCTAGAGTCAAAGAGATAATATCCTCCTTAGATGCATCGACATGGTAATTAGCCGGTACTCTTGATAGCAATAGGTCCTGAATTAGCGATGACGATTCCACCCTTCATCGATAACGTGACGACCACTGACATTACTATGAATTGCAGAGTCATACAAGATCCGCTCACCATAATAGGGAAGGAGAGGACCAACCGGGTTCCAGAAATCATGCCATAAAAAGGTCGCCGCACCGTTACCCACCCTGTGCATTATGAGGGGTCTGATCCTCTCTCTAAGTTGGAGGATTTTCCATGACTCAGGGAGCAGTTCGTAGGGACCTTTGCATTCAGGCTCCTGGCAGCGAGATAAATCCCTCGAACCGCCACCCACAAGAGTCCTTCTTGTGAAACGAGATTCCATACATGCTTCATAACATTTGAATCATTCGGTCTTTAACACGTCTGAGGCCTAAAGCGCCCTCCTCGCTTTGGAAGACACGGAATCCCACTTGATCTTAGCACGAAGCCGGCGCTTAGGAATAACGGACCATAAGAAGCTACTTTTGATTGGTTGCTCGATCTTAGAAATAGTATACTTGAGAGGGATAATAAGCAGTGCACCGGTACAATTATCTTGTATAAGACGAGGCAATCGGTACATGTCTGCCGACATAAGATAGAGATTTGCTTGTCAGGCGAGTCACAGTAGTAATTCTTTGTATAAAGGCATACAATCACCGTGAGTGAGCCTTGTAGAAATCGAGGGACTCCCAGATATCTCATAGGAAACACCTTGGTAGACCTGTGGTGTCCAACAAATCATTCACGACTATCGGAGACTCAGAGGCTAGGAAAATGGCACTTTAAGCGCTGTTCACATGAAGCCAGAAGCCTGCATAAACACCTTGGAGTCGTATGAAGACTGAACAACGGGTAGTCCACCGAGAAAACAAAAACATATCATCACATAGAAGCATAAGTGAGTTAGGTTGATACCCTTTGCATGCAGGGTGGCGAGGCAGTGACTATTAGTGTCTGACTAAGGATGCGGAAAGGCCTCCATTGCTAGGATGAATAAAAGATGATAATGGGTCCCTGCCTTAACACTGCCTTTGTAAAAAACCCATAAACTCACCATTTATCAAAAATGGAAGGATGGAGTAGTGATGCAAGCCATAATGCATTTTAATAGGTGAGTAGGGGTTCCCATACAGGAGAGGATACTCGATATACAATGACTAACGGTCGTAAGCCCAGCCACCATGATGTCGACCTTTAGCGCACACTGGGAGGGCTAGATATCACGATGGTAGTTTAACATAAGGTCTTGGGTGATAAGGACATTGTCGTGATGCTTTCGGAGCCTTGTACAAAATGTTGTGATGGGGCGATATTATGCAGGAGACCTTTGTTTAATTCTCGCGACCAATGATCTTGAGATGCACTTATAGATGGTGTTGCAACGAGATGGGCTATAATCGTGCATAGAACCGGGGTTGGGAACCTTAGGCACAAGCTTAATAATTATCTGCAATTAATCTCGCCGAAGCATACTTCGATTCAAAGAAGGAACTCACGACTCTTGTGACGTCACTCCCGAAAATATACCCCAGCGCCTTGAAGCGCGAGAGAACCATCGGGGCCAGGAGCTTTGGAATCATCAATGGAGAAAATGGCTTCCTTGATCTCCTCATGGGAAATTGCTTTATTCAACGTATCCATATGCTGAGGGGACCACCTGAAGCCTTCCAATCTACCTACATACTCGGAACGGCTAGTTGTGGGCTCATCAGAACATAAAATGCCTTGGAAGTGCCTTACAGCTTCCTGCTTGATGGCATCCGGGTCTTCAGTCCTGCAGCCATTTGCCATAGTAATAACCTTTAATGCACTCCGAGCATTACGAGCTGACATCTTTGTGGAAGAAGCTGTTGCAGTCCCCGAGTTTAAGCCCGCTTCCCGAACTCTAGATTTGCGCTGAAACCCTCCTCGTGGCTAAGTCATGATAAATCTTTAAGCGTCTCTTCTCATTTCCTCCAGTATGGGTTAGGAAATTTGTCAACCTGGCCCAGTTAGGCCAGGTGGTACTCTGGCCCGCCCGCGGCAACTCGATACGGCCTACCAAGGATCGGACTTTTTAAGCGAGTCCATCATAAAAAATCTGTGAAAAGGCTTATCGCTGAACCAGGACCTTATTGCTATCAGAAACCGGTTATTACTTGATTACCATATCGATGCCTACAGAGGATCTTATTTCTTGGTCCCAGTTCTTCACGGGGTTTTCCATATGAAGCTGCGCGGGACACTTTAGGCGAAAGAAGCCCGGTTTGTTGAGTGGCACTGTGTCGATGCGGTTCCCAATGAGCCATCGGGAGGCGTGCTTTCATTGTCGGTTGGCGGATTCGAGCAGTTGGTTACCCGGCTTCTCGAGTGGGGTCTCACCCGATTCTATATCTTGTATTTGTCGTCTTAATGTTGAAGCGGGGAACCATCTATTCTTGATTTGCCATTTCCGCAATTGGTATTTAGCCGGAGGATCCCATGGATTTGATATTAAGTCTCTAGAACTCAGAGAGTATTGGGAGAAACGAACTATTATGGGTAAGTGCCATCAAGGAAAGTCCTTGACTCACAATACGAGGAAGATTGCATGGGCGCTACTATGTATACCACTTATGGGGTCATCGAATAGAAGAATTCAAGAACAACTATGCTCCGGTGACACTATTTTACCTCATTTGTGATGATGTTGGGCACCATTATTTGGTATTCGAAGGTTGTTGATGAATCCTGCAAACGAGATCAATGTGTGAGATGGTCCTTCCCCATTAATATTTTTATCTCATGGTAGGTTGGTTGCTTGTTTGTGATTGTTGGGGCCTTGTTGCCTTGCAGGTTGTGGTCTGTTGTTTACATTTGCGGATTGTGGGGCTTGTTTTTTGTTGGGGCTGTGTTGTTCGTTGTTCTTTTGTTCCTATGTTATAGAGGGGAGGGGAGTCTTGTCCCAGTTTTTCTTTGCCCGTTCATGGCCTCGGGCCTCTTTGCTTTGTATTCTTTGGCTGGGCGTTGCCCCTTTGGTAATAAATTCTTAATTATCCAAAAAAAAAAAAAAATCCTTGAAAGGCTTGTCAGCGCATACCTTCCATATTTCACCAAAATCAGCATCCTTCTCGTATAGTTCTTTCAACACATCGAATCCAACTACTTGGACTTGCATGGAAGTCACTAGGGCATGTCTCCTACTCGAGGCATCGCAACAACGTTATGAACACCCGCTTTATGTGATTTTGAAGTTTATACTGACATGAGAATTCCACCCGTGTCGCATGTCTTGATTGACTTGTCTTGGTGGTTATGAATTTTAGTGTATGATCGAGAAAGCCTGAATGGCTTGTAAAGCAAGTATTGACTCAGTAAATAAACTCACATCAGCATAAAACTCCTTGTCATAGGTGGAGTACTTCCTTTGCTTCATTTAACTTCTCACTAAAGCGATGGGTCTTCCTTCTTGACTGGAGACAGCACCAATCGACTTGAGATGCATCACACTCTGCCGAAGACTTTGTTGAAATCGGGTAAAACCAAACAGGGCTTAGGTTACTTTCTTCTTAATCAACTCGAAGCTTTCTTGGCAACACCCCTAGTCCACGCAGATTTGTCTCCACTTTAAGCATTAGGATTCACGGAGCCATTACATAGAGCTAAATCCACGAATAAATCTCTCCTATAAAAGAGACTAGCCATGAAAACTTCTCGCATCATGGATCGGAGACTAAGAGTTGGCCAATTAAGTAATCTGCCTCTTATCTTGCTTAGGTCCATCTCAATTCCGTCTTTAGTAACCACATAACCGAAATATGATTAAGCCGGCATAAAGTCACACTTCTTCAAGTTGGCAAATAATCGTTGCTCCTTAGGATGAAAACGATTGCCTCAGATGCTCCAAGTGCTCCATCGAATTTTGCTATAGATCGAAAATATCATCAAAGTATACCACCACAAAATTTCGATGCATGGCTTAGGATATGATTCGCAAACCTCATAAAAGTGCTAGGGGCGTTGGATAGTCGAATGGCATCACCATCCACTCCTTAGAGTCCATCTCGAGTTTTAAAGTAGTCTTCCATTCATCTCCTTCCCTCATACGAATTTGATGGTATCCACTCCTCAATCAATCTTCGAAAAGATGGAGCGCACCATAGAGTTGATCCGACAAATCATGAGTCTTGGAATGGAATCGATATTCAACCAGTAATCTTGTTATTGTCCTACTATCAACACACATCCTCGAATCCATCCTTCTTTGGTACTACAGCGGGCGAGGAGCATACAGGGCTCTTACTCTCGAATAAGCCCTTTGTTGAGCAACTCATCAACTTGTCTTGTAAGCTCTTCATGTTCTTTAGGACTCGTCATGGAAGGCGTTTGTGGTAGCGAACTGCAGTGCAGTGCATTTGATGTTGAATATCTCTCAGAGGCGACCCATGGGGATCTCTCGGTACTACATCGACAAATTACGCGAGGTGGCTCGCTTCTTTTGAGATCTCCTTCTCACATTCGGTTTCTTCAATAGCAACCAGGCCATCACATCTGAACCGACTCTGATTTCTTTCTCGACTCAGTTTTGACAACGAAGAATTTTGCTCTGTGGTTTTGGAGAAATTTGGAGCGATGCCGGTTCCAACGGTCTTCAAGACAATTTGTGGCCATCCTTGCGGAATGTGTAAGTGTTATTAAGCCATCATAAATGACTTTCCTATCATATTGCCATGGCCTCCCAGTATGATGACAAACATCCGTGGAACAACATCACACCGTATTTCCTCGTCTGGTAGTGCTTTCCAATTGTAAAGAAGAATAATTTTGTATCTTTACCTTGATATCACTACCCTCTTGAAGCCCGGCCCAGCTAAGTTTATAGGGTTTTGGATGTGGATCCATCTTAAAATTAGCTTTGCACCATCTCGAGAGCTCCTGATTCTCGAAGCTCCATCAATAATAACCCAGAGCAAACCTTTGTCCTTAGATGTGCACTTTGTGTGAAAGACATTGGGCCCTTGACAATTCTCCTCACTAGCATTGCCCTATCTTAAGACTCCTTTGAACAACTAAGGAAGTCCCATGGTCGGGCATATTAAGTTCATCCTTATCTTCATGGTGATTCAATTGCCTCGCCCGACATCTTCTTCCTCGACTACATATTCTTGATTAGGGCAACCACTCGTAGGTTAGGACATTGAAGCTATATGCCCAAATCAGTAGCATTTAGCTGCATGACTTAGAGGTAGACTCTTCAACGTGGCTTGTGCACTTCACCTTTTACTTGAGGTTTAAGGGTGGTTTAACCTTTCTTAGGACCCACTTGAAGTGAATTCTTGACAAATCCTTCTTTAATCAGGTTGTAGTAAAAACCCCATACTTGTTTAGAGCCTCGACTTTTAAGGCAAGCTTTATCACATCTTGAAGAGTATTATATATTTGCAATTGAATAGTTTTAGAAATTTCGAGACCTCAGGCAGTGGCGAACATGGGTTGCTCCTCGACTCTTCTGAAGTCTCCTTTTTTTTTTTTTTTTTTTGGATAGTCAAGAATTTATTTCCAAAGAGACGTCTGACAAACTAAAAAATAGTACAAAGCCATAGGCAACGAGAGAATACGAAAATCGAGATGACACCTCACTGCATGGACGGGGCGTCGGCCGTCTGGCTCCGCAGTGGAACCCAAAACGAGATCGGCAATCTCAGACAAAGCAGGCCAACGGGGCAACCAAACAAGCAGGCAGAGGAATACCACAACCCCATATCGACGAAAACATACGAGACAAACTAGCCCACATCCACAGGCTGAGGACCACCGAGTGATTAGTCAGTATCACTTGATGTATGGAGAAATGGTGTCACCTATACTGCGAGTTCGCGACCTTGATAGCATGTTCCTTTTTCCTCAGTTTCTTGAGCTTCTTCTTTGACATCGGCATGTAGTCCGACTCATCAATTCTCTTTATATGCTTAAGCGTTTCTAAAAACGGGAGAATTAATGCGAGAAATGCAATATTTAGGAAGGTCGAGCTTGGAAGAATCAATGATCTATTCCACTTAGAGTGGAGATAACATTTGGAATATTGGTATACGGGAAACAACAGCTATAGAATCAACGGCAACTTCTGAATGACATCAACACACCTAGTTAAACGTTGAAGGTGTTGCCGATCGCCTTTCACGGATCATCATTAACCTTCACATTTCCGGCCTTACGGGGTTGTAATGTAATTTGTCTATATCATCGTGATGATACTTGGCCTTGCACTACTCACTGAAAAATCGGCTTATCATCAACATAGTCTTTAGCAGGCCTCTTAGCAAAGTGATCCAGACCAGTTGTATTTCCAGAATCAACCATTTTCTTCCCACCACGACACTTCCCGCGACT
This sequence comes from Tetrastigma voinierianum, assembly GCA_016808115.1. Classification (NCBI taxonomy): domain Eukaryota; kingdom Viridiplantae; phylum Streptophyta; class Magnoliopsida; order Vitales; family Vitaceae; genus Tetrastigma; species Tetrastigma voinierianum. The sequence goes on along the minus strand of JAEQBH010006344.1, from coordinate 75,731 downwards.
ATGGCCAAGATCTTCGGTGTGCGCGGGTTACGAGGAACCCATGAATTTTCAAATTCTAATAGTAGTGTACTTACCATTTCCCGAGTCAATATTGCGAGACTTAGGAAATGTACAGAAGATTCACATCCACCTCAATGCATATCCTAGCGAGTGTCTAGAAGTGATTCTCGGTGAGTGTCTAAATGCATAGGAATACTACGGCACTTGCAATGTATCGAGGCTAGTAGCGGTCCGGTATTCGAGAGGATGTTAAAAACTTTACCCGAATAGGTAGGAGGTGATGCGCACGTTCGGCATCTCCATGCACGGTTTCGAGCCAGAAGAATGATTGGTCTACCCGATGAATGCAAGGCCCGTTCTCGATACCCAATCGAGCAACCGGGTCTCACGAGACACGAATAACAGCACAGCAGCATTATCTTGTGGTGGAGATCTCGGGTATCTCGTCTTGCCCCATAGCGCTCGGCGAAAGATTTAACCACATGTAATGGAGGCGCTGTCGAGGCGACCCACAAGGCTTCCTTCCCATAGACCTCTCCTTCAACCAACGCCTCACGGATGCACAAATAGTGACCTCAATTGTGGCTAACCTTGGCGGTATCAGGTGCTTGACCTCGGAGGTAGCCTTGCCTTCAGCGACCAGGACACGAACTTTGGCGGCTTCTGCATTTTGCGGAGTCCAGACGAAGGCGGGTGGTGGGAATCGTCATCTCAAGACCCAAATTGGGCTCGATCGGATGTGGGTATTTGAATCGGCGACTCGGGTAGTGCCTTCTCCAGCGGCCTTTCTGGGGACCTGGCTGCGGAGCTAGCAGTGGCGGGAATCCATTCCTACGACTAAGATTTGAAACACTCGGCGAAGCGTTCTTCTGGTTTTAACCCATTCCGCGAGTTGGTCCTTTGCGGGCAGCTCAGGTCGACGGTGACGGACCCATTTTCCACATAAAGGCGCTTACCTTGAATTAGATCTTCAGTTTTCGCCTTGCCGGCGATTCTTGTTGATCCTATCGCCATGCGGCATCGCCGATGGGGCTGCGCATTTCCATCGCCGTCGGATCTAAGCGTAGTGTCCGAAGCCCGAAGATCGCTTTTGGATCTCCTCGATCGCGATCTCCAGATCTCACCAGATCTGTGCTTGGCTCCCCTTTTCCTAAGGATAATCCCTCAGAAGCGGCTATATCTGCAACCCCACTGTCGACAACGATGCCTTGAGCGGAGACTTGAGTTTCACCGGTTACTGCATCGTCGATGGAGACTTGTCATTGATCTCGGCACAAATTACCGAGCGCCGTCAATAAAACCTCGGAATCTGGGTAGGAGCGAATCCCCATCAACTACCCAAACTATTTCTAGATGGGAACATGTTCATGGAGTATCCACCCCGTGCAGGTGGTCACACCCTTTACGCGCTTCAGTCCACTCAAGCATGCATCTGAGTGATCCATGAATCACTCTAGAGTGCCTAGAGCATGATATATGTAATCAGGAAAGTTTCTTTCCGTGAACTTCCTTTGCAAGTCTCACACTCAAACAAATTTCAAACTCAATTAATACTTCCACAGTCATGATTCTGCCATTTCAAATTCGAATTTTGAGGAAGATATCTCATGATAGTAGCTGGGGAAGATACTTCCCTTGGGCTTTTCTTCATCTTCCCAGTTTCCCAATCTTTTCTGCTTACTCCAGCCGCTCTTAATTTCTTCTCCACCCATAAAGAATGATTTCAGACTGAGAGCTACTACCAAATCACCTTTTTATTTCTGTGGATCATAATATTTATTCAAAGAGACACGTTCGATGGTATTGCCAATCCAAGAAGTCATCAAGATGCATTCTTCCTTCAAACTGAATATTATCAAACTTGATTGAATCCGAACTTTCATCATTATTACGCTTCATAAGACCATCATCGCCAGACGTATCTTCATACCTTCCTCCATAATCATATTCTCTCGAATGCTTGTCTTATAGCTGGGTGTTCTTTACACAGAATTTAGGCAATACCCTCCTTCAAGTGTCATGCTCATCTACATTCATAATGACGCCTAAAACTGGTCCCAATCTGATTCACTCAGTTGCCCTTACAATGGAACCCGCTTGCACTGCCCATCCGGGCGCCAGCCTATCCTGATCCAAGTTCCAAACCCGAATTCTTGTTTTCCTTTTATACCTCAAGCTGCTCCCTCTCAATAATCAGGCTCGTACACCACCTCACCAGAGGGTGCAAGGATAAAGGAGCCACCCGAGTCCGACTGAGTCACCTTCACCTTTCGAACTGCTCTGGCCCATCTCGTCGTCACACTACATGTTGTGCATACCCCGATAACAAAGTAACCAGAGGCATACTTGCTACGCCTATACCCCTCGCTGCAAAAGTAAAACTCCACCTTTTCCCCTCGTTCCTCATGGCCTCGGGGAAATACTCGCCGGAGTAACTCGAACAGTCCACCCCATGTGTGGCACATCATGGGTGCTCTTAACCATATCCCACCAACCGTCAGCCTCGTCCCTCAACATAAAGGAGGCTAGAGATACTCTCCGCTCCTCAGGGACTTCCAAGACATCCAGAATCTTCTTCACTTCCTTTAGCCAATGCTCAGCCTCAAGGAAGTTGATACCACCCTGAAACACTGGGGAAACAAGTGCCTTGAAATCCTTGATCAACCGCACGTCCATCTTCTTCGGAATGACCCTCGGAGGTAACGCCACCCTCTCCAACTTCGTCTCAGACCGTGATCTCACAGTTATTCGACTGTCGTCTACTCTTTCCTCTAATCATTGTCTATAACATAGAAAAAGACATAATTTTACATTCTGCTAAATGTCGGTACAGAAACCATGAATCTATGGTTCCTAAAGTTACTCAATTTTTTCATGATATGTATGCAAGGTCAGGACCGTGATGGATGATCCGTAAATTTGTATAAGCCAAATATGGGCTCGGGGGTAGTTTAATGCAATAAAATAGGTTATGGACGAATTTGAGACTTTCTACGTTAAGGTAAATTTATGGTATAAGGAAAAGGGCATTTAGAAGGTTTTAGTAGTATGGAACAAGATTTATGAAAGTCATTGAGAAGTGGAAAATTTCTATAAGGAAGTCAGGAGAAGACATGAGAGAGCAGAGTCAACAAGAGAGGTTATTTACATCATTTAATGAAACATCCACACAAGATCGATGATGGAGTGAAGGCGCCCACAATCAACTATGGACGAGTTGGATTGACAAGCCTGACAAAGACTTCGCCACCAAGCGAACCACCCAGGTATATAGCCACGCACCTGGGCCCCCAAGAATCCAACTGCAGATAAGAGAAAGTAGAGAACTCAAAGAGAAAATCAAAAGAGTTGAGCAACTGAACCCCATTGGCCAAAGATCATTAGGGGGTATAGAGAATCACTTATACACTTTCTAAATCAAAAAAGAACTTCTATTTATCTGGTGAAAAGAAACCCTTTCTAAAATTACAAAAAACAACTCCTACTTCTTGAACTAGAGAATAAACTTCCTAAACTATAAGCAAAGAACCTAAAAGAACTTTCTGTAAAATAAATAAAGAATCTCCTAAAATACAAAATAACCAAAATTAATAAAGTGCCAAATCTTCCTAAAATAAAATAAAGCAAACTTCTAAAATAAATAAAGCAAACTTAAAATAAATAAAGCAAACTTTCAAAGGTTAATATATATGGGCCTAAGACTCGAGGTGTTTATATTCAGCCCACAGCGTAAGTCACAAATAAACATCTAAAAAAGGAGTTTCACATGTATTCACGCGTCTCGACCTCCCCAATCCAATTCTTCAATAATTAGTACGACCCCAATGTTCTGCAGTTTATAGAAGCTCCCCGTGATCAATCCCCATAGCCGGGAAAAAGACGGCCTCAAGTCTTCACCGTGATAAGCCCTCAAGTCCTAATAACATCGAGAAATTTCATATTCGCTCCGCAACTCCGCAACTGCAGCATTCTCTCCAATTTTCTATAATCTTGAAAGGGCCATCTACCCTGGCTTCGAAGCCTAAACTTTCCTGAAACCTATCTCATAAGGTGTACCCAAACCAATTGGCCAACCCTCAAACTCAACATACTTATGACGCTCATTCATTGTCTAATATTTCAGTATCTTCTTTCACTTTCAAGCCGAACCCCTTTAAAAAAAAAAAAAAAAAAAAAATCTTTATCTTTGGTTTAACGATTCACTAAATTAAGGAAGAAATAGCTGGTGCACCTATGGGCTTCCACCCTAGTGAAAACTATAGACTACCTCAAATGGGCTTTTCCCAACAAGCCTATGCATGGACCTATCAGAGTAAACTCAATTGGGAAGAATCAAATCCCATTGTTTCACGTTTTCACATAGCTCCTTAGCAAATTTCCCAAGCTTCTATTAGTAACTTCGGTTTGACCATCAGTTTGAGGGTGATAAGAGGTACTAAACAGTAAAGAAGTCCCCAGTTTTCTCCACATAGTTCTCCAAAAGTGACTAAGAAACTGAGTCTCGACCAAACCATAGTCTCGGGGAATACCCATAGGGATTTATTATCACCCTTTGAAGCACAGCCTTAACATAAGTACATCATGACTTGTTGCATGGCACAAAGTGAGCCATCTTTGAAAACCCGTCAACGACCACCCGACCGACCTGTTGTGTTCTAGGTAATCCCAAAACAAAATCCAAGCTTACCTCCCATGGCATATTTAATTGGTAAATGGTAGATATTCCGGACAGAGCCTGAGTTGAGCCATATCATGCAATACAACACACTTGACAAATCTAGCAATGTCTTTCTAGCTTAGGCCAAAAGAGTTTGCCTTCACTAGAGCTAAGGTTTTTGCTTCCACCAAAGTGTCCTCCTAAGGCTCCAGAAATTGCAAATCAACCAAATATCAATCTCTAAGTGAAATAAGATGTGGATGTATAGAGGTTTCCTTGCAAAGAGAAAACCGTCCATCCTTACAAAATCCTTGAAAGGCTTGTCGGCACCTTCCGTGCATTTCACCAAATCAGCATCCTCCTACATAGTTCTTTCAACACATCGAATCCAACTGGCTTCGACTTCTGTATGGAAAACAATAGGGCATGTCTCCTACCAAGGCATCCGCAACAACTATGAACACCCGCGATGCTTGATTTGTGGTTACACGCAGGTAATTCAACAAGGTTTACGTCTGCATTCAACTTTGCTGTATGATGAACAGAGGTCCATGATTCAGAAAAGTACAAATGGCTTGTAAAGTATTGACTCCAATGAAATAAAGCTCTCTATAGATAGCATAAACTCCTTGTCATAGGTGGAGTACTTCCTTTTGCTTCATTTAACTTCTCACTAAAGAAAGCTATACGCCTTCCCTTACATCATGACAAGACCAATCCCAACTCGAGATGCATCACACTCACTCGAAGACTTTGTTGAAATCGTAAAACCAAATACGGGGCTTCAGCTATTTCTTCTTAATCAACTCGAAGCTTTCGGGCAACACTAGTCCACTTGAATTATCTCCTACATTCAAATATAGAGCCAATATAGAGTTTAAATCCAGACGAAGAATCTCCCTAGTAAAAAGAGACTAGCCGCATGAAAACTTCTCACATCATGGATCGAGCCAGAGTCACAATTGCACCGCCTATTCTGCTTTCAGTCCATCCTTCAATTCCATCTTTAGTAACCACATAACCAAGAACATGACTGCTATACAGAAGTCACACTTCTTCAAGTTGACAACAATCATGTTCCTAGATAGAATGCTTCACGGCTCTAAATGCCCAAGTGCTCCATCGACTGCTTATGTATCAAAATATCATCAAAGTATACCACCACACAAAATTTCCAATGCATGGCTTAAGGATATGATTCATAAACCTCATAAAAGTGCTAGGCATTGATAAGTCCAAATGGCATCACCATCCTACCAGTAGAGTTCATCTTTGCTTTTGTGCATTGCCTTCCATTCATCTCCTTCCTCATACGACTTGATGGTATCCACTTTCTAAAACAATCTTCTGAAAAGATGGACGCACCATAAAGATCCAAAGAAATCATCGAGTCTTGGAATGGGAAATCGATATTCAATAGTAATCTTAGCCAGATCGGGCCCTACTATCAACACACATCCTCTAAGATCCATTCTTCTTTGGTACCAGTAGGGCAGAAAATCCGCATGCTATAAGGCTCTACTTCTCGGCTCAAGCCTCTTGTTGAGCAACTCATCAACTTGTCTTGCAAGCTCTATGTTCTAGACTCATCCTATAGGCCAAGCCATCAAAAAAAAAACAGAACCCGGTAATGGTGGCCTTGCTTGTATGCGGCATCCTCAGGTAGGAAACCATGAATCTCCAGTACTACATCAACAAATTCCCCGCTGCACTGGCCTACTTCTTTGGGATCTCCACTCGGTTTCTTCAATAGCAAACTGTCATTGATTACATCCAACCAAATCTCCATTTTTCTTCCAAACCTTGATTTTTGAGTTAAACAAAGAATTTTGCTCACGGGTTTGAGGTCGGAGCAATTCGCTCTGCTTTCACCCAAGTGCTAAGACAATTTGTGGCCATCCTTGCGAATGTGTAACTCTGCTCTTGAAGCCATCATAACAGACTCTCTCATCATACTACATGGCCTCCCAAGTAGCAAGTGACAACATCCATTGAACAATATCACACCACACTTCATTCCGGTAGTGCTTTCCAATTGTAAAAGAGACAAGGCACCCATGCTTTACCCACATTACCACCTCAGCTTTTTTTTTTTTTTTTGCCAGTTTATAGGTTTCTTTATGGATCCTTCTTCTAAACTGCTTTTGCACCATCTCCAAGGAAACACAATTCTAAGCTCACTATCAATATTTAACCAAACAAACCCCCATTCTTAGATATGTGCACTTTTGTGTGGTGACATTTGAGATCCGTGAACCACTCCTCTTACTAGCGCTCATTCGATTCTGTGACTCCTTTAGCCAAATCTACAAAGTCCTAAGTACTTCCTGTATATAGTAAGTTCATCCCAGAGCCTTCATGGTCGATTCAATTGCCTCTTCGACATCTTCTTCCTCATCTTCATATTCTTCAAGTAGGGCAACCACCGCCTGGGTTAGGACATTCGTGCTTTCTATATGCCCAAATCATGGCATTTCTAAAGCATCAGCCTCGACTTGTATAGACTCTTGCTGTGGCTTATGCACTTCACCTTACTTGGAGGCTTAAGGGTGGTTTAGCACTACTAGGACCCCTTGAAGCTCGAATTCTGATAAACTTTTCCTTAATCCGAGTTTAGTAAAACCCCCATACTTGTTTAGAGCCTCAACTTTTAAGGCAAGCTTTATCACATCTTGAAGAGTATTATATGGCCAGTAATTGAATGGGCTTTAGAAATTTTTAACCAAACCAAATAAGGTAGCTGGCTATGGATCATTCCTCAAATTTCTTGCAAGTCTCCTTGATCATCAATTTTTTCAAACTCACCAATACCCTCCACGACTCGTCGTTTCAAATTTAATTTGAGGAAGATATTCGCGATAGTGGAAGGAAGATACTTTAGTTCTTTTCTTCATCTTTCCAAGTTTCACCTTCTTCTTGCTCCCACGCCGCTTTTTAAATTTTTCTCAACAAAGAACATTCTTTGGCAGATTTCCGAGGCCACCAACTTCACTCGTTTCTGGGGATCATAATATTCAAAGACACGCCTACTAGGATGTTTCTCAATCCCAGTTTCATCTGATAAACATTCCTTCCTTCAAATCTCAATACTCAAACCTTGACTTAATCCTCGAACTTCATTTTATTTTTTTTTTTTTTTTTTTTTTACATGCCAGCAATCATCATCATGATCGCATCTTCATACCTTCCTCCATAATCATACTCTTCGGTCGCGCTTATTGAGTACTCGCGCCGTGCACCAACTGGCTAGCGTATTAAATTCTCGTCAGTCTTCGCATCACTTCACCTTCCATGAAGGTCTCACGCCATAGGATCATCATTGATAAATATCTCGCTTTTGTAGACGCTGAACCACGTATTCAAGATCGCAATGCCAGAATGGGGATCGAGAACCATCAACCATGATTGGGACTCCATTCCCGAACCAAGAATACTTTACCTTATGATCACCATCAATCCCGAGCCTGGATACCACTTCGATGCGTTGGGACCGTGATGGATGATCCGTAGTTTAGGTAAGTCAAAATATTGGTCTTGGGTAGCTTTTCGGCCAAAATAGGTTATGGATCTAATTCTTGGAGATTTTCTAAGTTAAGAAGGTGACTTACAGATATACGAAGCGGGTATTTTGTGTGAAGGTTTTGGTAGTATGGAACAAGATTTGGAAAAAGTTTCTGGGGCTGAGGTTGAAAATATGATTATGGAAAGCTTAGAGAAAAGATGAGATGGTGATGGAAAGTAGAGCTGCGACAAAGAGTGGTTACTTACTGTGTTAATGAAACGTATCCACACAAGATAGTTGATGGAGAGAAGGCGCCTACAATCAACTATGATCGGTTGATTGATAAGTCTGACAAAGACTTCGCCACCAAGGAATCCACCTAGGTATGAGAAGCCACGGAACTCGTCCCAAGGAATCCAACTCAAGAGATAAGAGAACAAGAGAGAACTCTAAAAGAGAAATCGAAAAATATTATTAAACCGGAAACTGAATGGCTAAAAGACGCCTTGCATAGGTAGCAGTATAGCCCATACTTAAACTGGTAACAATCTTTCTACTTTAACTAGAAAAGAAACTTTCTAAATTACAAAGAACAACTTCTACTTTAACTAGGAAAAGAAACTTTCTAAATTACAAAAAACTCCTAAAAGAAAACTTTCTAAAATAAATAAAGAAAACTTTCTAAAATAAATAAACCAAATCTTCCTAAAATAAATAAAGCAAACTTTCTAAAATAAATAAAGCAAATCTTCCTAAAATAAATAAAGCAAACTATACCACAGTATACTTCCACATCGTGGGTTTGTCCAAGTTCCCATCACGTTTTTTGCCTTCCAAGGTCCAAATGAGGTCTAAAAGTGAGCTTATAAAGGATTCCAATGCGCCTTTGACCCCTCAATCCAATTCTTCAACTAGCCACTCCAGCTGCTCGTGTTTATAAGCTCCATCAAAGCATCCAGAATAACGCCATAGAACACCCTTATTAGGGAAGTATACAAAACAAATACACCTAAACACAAACACTTTCAGATTCTATCTCTACATTACTATTTGATGATAAAGTGTTAAGGGTTCTTTCCAACCGAATAACCTAATTCGGAGCAATCGAAAACTCGAGATACGCCCTACACTGGGATGAGCCTCACTTGAGCTGGTAATTTTATAAATCGCATAAGGCGCAATGGATATATTTCAGTGATATTTTCGCTTCCTGAAGTATAGTTTCATAATGTACCACTGAATCACTAATTATAAAAACAGCATGGCAAAATACCACACTGGGCTAGTAATGTAAAAATCCAACGAAAAATGCCTGCATTCTATGATTTTTTTTTTCGATAATTAGAGCTTATGATTTTCCCCACTTTTTCCATAAGTTTCCAACCAAATCAACCCCAACACTAAACACACATCAAAGCCACTCTATTCAACCCAAACATCTTCAAAACACATCTTAAACAAGAATCTGGGTTTTGGGCTAAACTCCATCACTCAACCAATCTGCGTTAGATGAAACCCTAGCTAAAGAGAGAAATCCAGTGAATCTGCATCCCTATAAAATCCTCAAATCTCACAAATAACAAGTGATTAGGTTTTACCAATTCCCATATCCTTCAAATCTAGTGGTTATGAGAAGTCTCCAATCCAAACTACATGTAAAGAACCATTTTACAAGAATCAAACCAAAACCCTTACCTTTTGGCCTAATCTTTCTTTTTTTTTTTTCTTTTTTTTTTTTTTTTTTTTTGGATAAGTAAGATGGTCATAAAAGGCAAAGCCCCACAACCAAAGAATACACTTTGACCAAAGGCCCAAAATTACAAAACTATATAACTCCCTCTAAAATCAAGGAAGGCAATGCTCCCAAACAACTAAATATCACTAACCAAGGAAAGCAAAACTAAAAACAAACACACCCACCCACATCCCAGCAGAGTGACAAACCCAAAGCCGTATGTAATGTACTCTTCCAATGGTTAAATTCCCACTGCGGAACATAAGGGGCTTGAATGATCCCCTCTTACAAAAAAGAAGTTCAAGCTCATTTATAGAGTCCCAAACTCTTGATTTAAAATGAAACTCTCAAAAGGGTCTCAACAAGATTAATTTTCTAAGATCTATACTTCCAAGTTGAGATTGTTTCATAATTATGATCATGCCTACTTGGTGGGAATTTGGATTTGTGAAACCGGATAAAGGTGAGCATTGATGTTATCCATTCAATGGACCGGGCAATACTTTGTCGCGTTCTTTGCTATCAAGGACAATCTCCATTTTTGGTGTTATTTTGCGTATATCTTGCGAATAACTACATGGATAGAAGAGTGCTGTGGCGTCATCTTCAATGGTGTGAACTCGTGGTAGGCCAAAATCCATGGTTCGTTATCGGTGATTTCAACACCACCAGATTTGTCATTGAGAAGTCTGGGGGTAACATGGCTCAGGATTTGGCCATGATGAATTTTCATGAGTGCTGTTCAACGGAATTGGCCAGTGTCTCACTGGGGCCCTGTTCACGTGGATGAGCAAGCAAGAAGGGAAAATTTCATAGCTAGGAAATTTGGATCGTTGTCTTCAAAATGAATGTTGCTTGGATATATTTCCAATGCATTAACGATACGGCACCACGGGTTATCGATCATTTACCCTCTGGTCACAAGTTTGAATATTAGTCCGGTTCTTGAGCACAGGAAAATTTTTTTTTTTTTTTTTGGATAGTCGATTTATTACCAAGGGGCGAAGACTGAAAGAATACAAAGAGCAGGGCGAGACCTGACCGAACAAAGAAAAATGGGCCAGGCACCTCTTATAAATATGGAGCAGACGACAAGCAGAACAACACAAAGCCACCAACGATGACACAAGCCCTGTCAAGACCCAAGAAACAACAAGGAACCAGCCCACAACTTAGGACTGAGAAGCAACAAGGCTGACAATCACAAATGGCTTGGCTCAGCCTGCAGGAGATGAATATCTTAATAAAGGGAAGGACCATCTCTCACATTGATGTTTGGGACTATCGACAACATACGGAGACCCGGAAATCACAGTCTAACATCATCACAAATGAGGTGAAAAATAGTATCAGTTAGACATAGTTGTTCTCATAGATTCCTACTATTAGATGACCCCACAAGTGGTAGATAGTAGCACCCCACGCAATCTTCCTTGTAATAGAGCTGAAGGACTTTTTCCTTGAGCGATTACCCGCAATTTGTTCTCCCGATTCTCGAGTTCTAGAGACCCCACACAGCCATAGAATCCTCTGCCAAATACCAGCTGTGAAATGGCAACAGAAGAATAAGTGGTTCCTGTCTTCAACATTAGCACGACCAAAATACGAGATATTAATTTGGTGAGACCCCACTTGAGGAAGCTTATCTGGGTAGCAATCACATTGTACGGCCCGGCCCCGAACCGATGAAAGCATGCCTCTGATGGCAGGAAACCAAATCGAATGAGTGCCGATTTAACAACCCGACATCTTTGGTCTTGTGAGAGGGCATGGAGGCTTGTAGAAGTCACTTAATGAAACACTCCCATGTGCACTTGATTAAACGCGAGAAAATGAAAAGAAGTAAAAGATCCCTTAGGGGCGTTAAATTTCCCTCATTTGGTCGATTCGTGGCGAGTTTAATGGAAGCCGAGGAGAATTTAGACAGGCCCAAAAATGTTGTGTGAACAATCATTTGATCTTCTTTGGTGGAAAATGAGAGGAAGTGTTTAAGAGATACCATAGTCTGGCTGTACGGAGGAGAGGGATTCTTAAAACAAAAATCTGAAGTCTGATGAAACGAACTTGGAATCGAATCTGAGGTTTTTCCATAAAGTCAAGCTCGGAATGCACGAGGAGTGCGATAAAGTCTGGCAGGAAATTGGATTGCAAATTGATGACCGGAGGCCATCAAAGAGAGGAAGGTATTGGTTTCAAGAATGTATTAATACTCCGATGGTCCTTCTTTGACCAAAGTCGTGGATAATGTTGGGTGGGTTCACATGGTCTCTCATATGACACACTGGACATATTAAGGTGAAATTACTCATGAGAAGATCAAGAAGGCCATGTTCTCTATTGGTATGAGCATGGCGTTGCAGATGGTTTCTGTCCCTTTTTTTCAAGGCAGCGTGGTCTATAATTGGGAGTGATGTAATTGAGGTAGTGACTTCCTTCTTCATCTGGTAGGCTAGCCGGAGATTAATTGCCACGATTATTGCTTTGGTGCCCCAGGTCCACCCCAATCACGAGTCTATGAATGATTATAGGCCGTCTCTTGTTTATAACCTACGTGTTTATGGTGCATTCGAAGATTATAGGCTGCGAGGATTAAACAATGCATCACGATGGCCATAAGCCCTTCACAGTCGACTTTTGTAAGTCAGTGTGCGAATATCCTTATTACCCGAGCTTATGGTCAACTATCATCGAAACAGTGGGCCTCCTAGGTGTGCTCTAAAAATTGACCTTAAGAGGCATATGACCTGATTAAGTGGAGTTGTATTTTGGGTATTTTATCGACGTAGAACACCTGCATTTCTGATGGAATGTATTAAGGAATGCATCACTACCCCTACATTCTCTGTATCGGTAAATGGTGAGCTAGCGGGGTTTTTTGCTAGCAAGCGCGGGGTGAGGCAAGGGGATCCTCTATCTCCACTTTTATTTATCATTGCTATGGAGGCTCTTTCTAGGTCATTATCAGCGGCTGCCCATGGTGCAGGGGAAGTTTCGGTTCCATCCTAAATGCCCGATCGACTTAACCCATCAAAAGCTTCGTAGATGATATTTTCCTATTTTCTAGAGGGACGAAGTCCAGTGTTCAAGTTATGATGGACGAGTTGAAAAAGTTTGAGGATTTTTCTGGGCTGCAAGTAAACAAGCAGAAGAGTGCCATTTTCATGGCCGGGGTAAACGACGACATCAAGTCTGATTTATTGAACACCACAGGATTCGGTTTGGGGAGGTTTCCTATGAAATATCTTGGAGTCCCTCTGATCTCAACTAGACTTTCCCAATGTGATTGTCAGCCGCTACTGGATAAAATTCTGGGCAGAATACATTCTTGGCCCGACGGGGGGCGTTATCCTTATCTCTTGGGAAGGTTCTCAGTGATGGATTACAATTTTGTATAGTATCTGGCCATTATTAAGTGCGACTGTTTATTATCTTAAGAAATACACAATTTCTAAGATTGAAACGAGAGCTTTTCAAAAGTTTCGCTGATGCAGAAAAATTAGAATTCTCATCGAGAAGGAAAGTTCTTCCAAAGGAGATTGTTCGAGTTATTACTGGGCGGTGGTTCTTGCAGATTATTAAGAAGATCATAAACAATGCCTGAGGTTGAAATTGCCGTGGTGCGATATCTTGCCTACATTCAAGGTTAAGGATTTGAGGCCTTATCATGGTGAAGACTTGAGGGGACAAGTCTTTTTTTCAATATAGGGGTTTGATGCGGAAACATCCCCATAAACACACCAAACATTGGGAATTGACCCCAATTATTGAAGGAGTATTAGTTAAGGGGAGGTCAAGACGCATTGGGTACATGTGAAACTCCTTTTTTGGACCTGTTTAGGCCTTGGAGGCAAAAAAAACGTGGTGAGCTTAAGACCGAACCACGATGTGGAGGCTACTTAGTATTGATTTTTAGAAAGATTTGCCCTGAGGATCTTCTTGAGGATTTCTTTTATGATTAATTTGTATTTCTTTTAGAATTATTTGCTCAATATTTTATTCTATCCCTTTAGGAGAATTTCCTTTATTTATTTTAGAAAGTTTTCTTTTAGGGTTGCTTTTTGTAATTTAAGTTTCTTTCCTAGTTAAAGTAGAAGTTGTTCTTTGTAATTTAGAAAGTTTCTTTTCCTAGTTAAGCTAGAAGTTGCTTATTTTGATTTAGAAAGTATGGGGCTATATATACCCCCCTAATGTAGTCTTTTGACAATCAGTTCAAGAGTTTCTTTTCCTAATAATATTTTCAGATTTCTCTTTTAAGAGTTCTCTCTTGTTCTCTTATCTCTTGGGTGGATTCCCTTGAGGACGAGTTCATTAATGGCTTCTCATACCTTGGTAGTTCCTTGGTGGCGAAGTCTTTGTCCAGTATCAATCCAGCCGTCATAGTTGATTATGGCGCCTTCACTCATCATCGATCTTGTGTGGATCGTTTCATTGGAAAGCCAGGTAAGTAACCACTCTTGTGCAACTCTACTCTCCCTCGCCATCTCATCTTTTCTTTAAACTTTCCATAGCAAATTTTCAACCTCAACCCAAAACTTTCCAAATCTTATTTTCATACTACTAAAAACCTTCCTAAATACCTTTCCATATATACCATAAATTTACCTTTCTGCCTTAGAAAATCTCAAGATTCGTCATAACCTATTTTGACCTAAAAACTACCCCAAAACATATTTTGACTTACCTAAACCCAGGATCATCCATCACGGTCCCAACTTTGCTCCTTTCGATCGTGACAATGAACCACCGATATTACTGTTTTCTCACCTTCGCACAGGTTTGGAACACAAATTTCGAGCCAATCGGCCCAGTTTATTATGTCCCCGGGTCCGGGTTTTGGGCGTTTCTCACGGCGCTGAGAATCCGGCTCGATGATGTCCAATTCATGACGCGAGATCTCGGAGACACGCCATTTGGCTCGTTAATGGCGTTAATACGGCAGCGTTCTTTGTTTTAAGGCAGCGTAGCACCTTTGAGGAAGGAGTAGTCTAGAAATTGAATCCCAGTTACGGCGCCATTATGACACAGACCCAGCTCTACACCTTATTGTTTTGAAATCGTAGTAGAAGTCGTCGCGCCATGTGTGAACAGCCTAGGGTTTTTACGGGACCTTAGGTGGAGGTTATCATGCGGAAACACGGTCTTAGAGTTGTGTAAGGTTGCATATGCATGTGAGTGATGCGTATGTGTGTGAATTTCGGGGACGAAATTCTTTTAAGGGGGGAAGAATGTAAAACCCGGGAAAATTAGAAATTTTCAAAAATGACAAATTGCCATAAGGGTTCAGGGCGTTAGAGAGAGAGAGAGAGAGTGAAAGTTTATTTTTTCTTTCTTTCTTCATATATAAGATACGTAAATTGAATTTGTAGGTTTCGTCGGAGGCCAGTGAAGTTGATCGACCTTGACGGCGATTAGTGGACACACCAAAATATTGGAGTTCGTCAAACTCCATGAGGTGAGAATTTTCCTACTTGTGTTATTTCTAGTATAAAGGTTATTTAATGGCTTGGGATTGGCTTAAGTAGTGAAAGGCCATAAATTTCGATTGATTTTGGGTGAGTGGGAATTTTGGAATTTTTAGGTACATTTTGGATAGTCGGGTTGAATTTCGTATTTTGAATGATTAAGTGAATTACTAGGGAATATTTTGAACCAGTCTAGGTTGAAATTTAAGGACTATTTTGGACAATTTTGGGCCCGAGTTCGGGTTTGGTTTGATCCCAGGGGCGTGTCTTTGGGTTTAATGGTGTGTCTTGATATCATAGTAATTCGGTGACGAACCGTGGGGGGACAAAGGTCTTTGTTTTATGAATCCAGAGATTTGGGCCATTTTGGCTGTGTTATTATTTGTAAAATATTAAATAACATGTTGTTATCAATAAAAATCATGTTAATTTGTGCTTGTGTGATGTATTAACATGGAAATTGTGATGAATAGAAATTATATGTAGAAAATATAATTTATCCAGAATTTATAAATAGTGTAGGCTGTTTGATGCAAGGTTGGGACCGTGATGGATGATCCAGAAGTTTAGGTAAGTCAAAATATGGGTTTTGGGTAGTTTTCTAAGGCCAAAATAGGTTATGGACGAATTTTGGAGATTTTCTAAGTTAGGGACGGTGCATTTATGGTATATAAGGAGAAAAAAAAGGGTATTTATGAAGGTTTTAGTGATATGGAACAAGATTTTGAAAGTTTTCGGTTGAGGTTGAAATTTTGGTTATGGAAAGTTTAGAGAAAAGATGAGATGGTGAGGAGAGTAGAGTTTGCACAAGACTAGTTACTTACTAGGATTCTTTGAAAGATTCACACAAGATATATGATGGAATGAAGGCGTCACAATCAACTATGAACGGGTTGATTGATAAGCAGGACAAAGGAACGCCACGAGAATCCACCAAGGTATGAGAAGCCACGAACTAAAATTTGAGAATCCACCAAGAATAAGAGAACAAGAGAACTCTTAAAAAGAAATCACGAAAATATTATTAAAGCGAAATGATTTTTAAAAGGCTACATTATGAAATTTATATATAGTCTGCATACTTTCTAAATCAAATAAAGCAACCATTAGGTTAGGCGTAAAGTCCTATGAAATTGAAAAGGAACAAAATTAGGCCCTTCATAAAACACAAGGTTTATGGCAATGAGGGACTTACGTGGCATGATTTTGGAATCCAGTTAGTCCCTCATCATTTTCTATGGAGATCGAATTATATGATTCAATATCCAAAGTAATGCCCAGAAGTAGCGGAGGTTATTGTTGAGGCGAGGTGGAGTAGCGCAATGCGAATCTGGCGACCTTGCTCGACATCAAGAATAGGTGTGTAGATTACCATCTTGATATTCTTAGAGATAACATTCGTGGACCTTAGCCCATGCAGGGTCTTCACTTTGTTAATTAAACGGAATCATTTAGGCCAGAAAATGCGGGTGGCTAGGCGGCATCATTCGATATGGTTTCCTCGACGCTATTAGGAGACATGCTTTTATTGCTTGGTTGTAAATGCGGGACGGGTTGGCACCACCTGAACAAAAGCTGCTCAAATGAGGGTTTGACCAGCTCCATATCATGTGTTTTACGCGTTCAAATGTTGAAGACGGGAATCATTTTGTTCTTCGGCTGCCAATTCTCTTGGTATTTGGTTGAGATTTTAAAGGTTATGTAGGAATGTTAGGCAATGCAGCGGAGTTGGAGAATGAATTCTTGTGGGTTAGTGCTACTAAAGGGAAGTCTTTGGTAGCTATAGTTAAGAGGATTTAAGTGGGGGTGCAACCATATATCATTTGTGGAGACAACGGAATAGTAGAGTTTATGGGAACATCTTTTTCTCTGGCGATGCTATTTTTCATCTTATACGCCAATGCAGCGTTCGTTTAAGAATTACTAGTTTTTCAAAAAGTTGCGGACAATCATTGAAACGGGGCAATGTGTGAGAGATGGTCTTTTCCATAATATTCTTGACCATGGTAGATTATGCGGGTGATTGATGGTTTACGTGGTTGGGGTCGGTCATTGAGTGGTCTTTAGTTGCTTTTGCGGTGTGAAGGCTGGGTTGTGGTTGGTGCTTTGCAGGAATGTAGATGCGAGTTTGGTTTTGTTCTATTTTGGGTTTTCGCTTGTGTGGTTTGTGGGTTGTATTAGTTTGGTTTCTTCATTTATCGGTGTTTTTGTTTGGTGCATTGCCCTTTCCTATGTTTTTAGGGTCTTGTGGTTTCGTTTTCACGGTGGCTGTGGCTTCCTTATTGTATTGATTATTTGTTGGGCTTTGGCCTTCTTGAAACAAGTGCCACTTATCAAAAAAAATAAATAAATAAAGCAACTTCTTCTTTAACTAGGAAAGAGCTTCAAATTACATAAAGTAACTCTTAAAAGCAAACTTTCTAAAATAAATAAAGCAAACTTCTAAAATAAAATAAGAAGCAAACTTTCTAAAATAAATAAAAGAAAACTTCCTAAAATAAATAAAAGCAAACTTTCTAAAATAAATATGGTAGCTCCACATGAGTTTTTTTTTTTGGATAATTAAAATTTATTACCAAAAAGAAATGAGGCTGACCAAAGAATACAATAGAAGCAAGGTCCATAGTAAACAGGCACACTAGGCAAGGAAAAGCAGACGACACCTCCCACATAAATATAGGAAAAGCTAATGGCTTGAACAACTTGCAAACCACAAAAACACAAGCCCCAGCGAAGGCGAAAAGCGACCGAGATACGCCCACGGCCGAGGCCGAGGCAACAAAGGACTATGACAGTCGGTAGGCGAACCACGAGAAGATAAAATATTAAATTAGGAAGGACCATCTCTCACATATTGATACATTTTTAGGACTACTCCAGCAACCTTACAGAAGACGGATATCGTAGTCTAACATCATTACATATAAGGTGAAAAATAGCATGACGAGAGCAAAGTTATTCTCTTGAATTCACTATTCGACCCACAAGTGGTATATATAGTAGCACCACCTTGATCTTCTTAGTAATTGAGCAGAAGGACTTTCCCTTGGTGGCGATTAGTGGTTCCTGTCTTCGATACTAGCTCGACAGAATACACAAGACATAGAGTTGGTAAGACCCCACTTGAGAAGTTTATGATGCAAGGTTGGGACCGTGATGGATGATCCAGAAGTTTAGGTAAGTCAAAATATGGGTTTGGGGTAGTTTTCTTGGGTCAAAATAGGTTATGGACGAATTTTAGAGATTTTCTAAGTTAGAAGGTGAATTTATGGTATATAAGGGAAAATGAATTTTAGGAGGTTTTGGTAGTATGGAACAAGATTTGGAAAGTTTTGGGTTGAGGTTGAAAATTTGGTTATGGAAATTTTGAAAATATGAGATGGTGAGGAGAGTAGAGTTTGCCACGAGTAGTTACTTGCGGGTTCTTTGAAAGATCCACACAAGATAAGAGCTGATGGAGTGAAGGCAGCCCTGATCAACTATGGACGGGTTGAGTTGATAAGCCGGACAAAGAGACCGCCACCAAGGAATCCACCTGGGTATGAGAAGCCACGAACTCGTCCCAGAAGTCCACCCGAGATAAGACGAGAAGACTCTTAAAGAGAAATGCGAAAATATTATTAAACTTGGGCGATTGTCAAAAGACTACATTAGGGGGTATATATAGCCCCATACTTTCCTAAATCAAAAAGCAACTTCTACTTTAACTAGGAAAAGAAATAAATTACAAAGAACAACTTCTACTTTAACTAGGAAAGAAACTTTCTAAATTACAATGAACAACTTCTACTTTGCTAGGAAAAACTTTTAATTATCGAAAAGAAAGAGAGGCTTTCCTAAATTACAAAAAGTAACTCCCTAAAAAAGAAAACTTTCAAATAAATAAAGCAAATCTTCTAAAATAAATGAAAGCAAACTCTCAATAAATAAAGCAAATCTTCTAAAATAAATAAAGCAAACTTTTCCTAAAATTAATATGACGGCTCCACATCGGGGGTTTGTCCAAGTCGACCACGTTTTCTTGCCTTCCAAAGCCCAATGAGGTCAAAAAGGGAGTTTTCATGTATTCAATGCGTCTTGACCTCCCCGATCAATTTCTTCAATAATTAGGACTGAATTCCCAATGTTTGGTGTGTTTATAGTGCTCTGCATCAAACCCTATAGTTGGGAAAAAAGACTTGTCCTCAAGTCTTCACCATGATAAGGCCTCAAATCCTTAACCTTGAATGTAGGCAAGATATTGCAATCACCGGACAATTTAACCTTGTAAGCATTCTTTATGATCTTCTTAATAATCTTGGAAGAACCATCTATTCTTGTGCACAACTTGGAACACCTCTTTTTTTTTTTTTTTTTGGATAAGTAGGAACACCTCTCTTTTATCATGTGTAATCGAATCCATCCTCCTGGATCAAATACCAGTCGCTGATAACCTTCATATGCTTGTCTTTCATATTGTTCCACTCTTTGCCCTTTGTTGAATCTTGCCTTCCTCATGAATAAAAATGTTATTTGAAAGCTTGGCAAATCAAAACACATACTCCAAGATCCCATCTTTTCGTACACCAACATAGTGGGAACCACATAGGGAAGTTTCACTCTCTTGAACAAGCCCTTTGTCGAAAGGTATCAACTTGTGTTTTAAACTCTTCTATATCATAGGGCTCTTCATAGAAGGCTAGCTTATTAGGAAAAACCAAACACAGATGCTGAGGTCTATTTGATGTTGAATACCCCTCATAAGTGGAAAACCGTGTGAGCAGCTCTTGGGCATTACATCAACAAATTCTATAATCGATTTTGCTTCTCGTGAGAATTCAGCGCCACTTTCGGCTTCTTGACAACCAAAGTCGTCGCATCCCGAAACATCTTTGATTTCGATAAATTTGTGATGATGAACTCTTCTCCTCATCTTCTTGGATATGATTAGATTTGACTACTTCTTGACATTCAACTTATATTTTAGTGATGATGATTTGTTCTCATCGTCTTCTTGGACATGGTTAGATTCGATCACTTGTTCAGCACTTCTTCCTCAATTAAGGCAATCGCTTTGGATTAGGACATTGAATCAGCATGCTGACCCTTAGCGCGCCAAAACCGTCTTTGACTTAGAAGCCAATTCTTGTAATTGCTGCTCTTTACTTGATGTAGATAGTTTTTATTACCACTAGGATTCAAGTCAAATTCTCAACCGACCCTTCATTAGCCACCTCTTAGTTTGTAGTAGAGTTTCCATGCTTTTGGTCCCAACTTTCAAAGCAAGTTTCATCACATCTTGAAGACGCTATTATGTGGTTGCAAAAAATAGCTCTATAATACTGGATCTCGACTGACAATGTAGTGGTAGACCCATGCATATTTCCTCGGCCTCTTTGCAGTCTCCTTTGATAATCAAGTTTACAAACTTAGTAGGAATACTCCTCACACTTTCGAATCTGTTGCTTAAGTTCGAGATTTGGGGGTAGATGTCTTGGCAGTGGTTAAAGGGAAGGTACTTCCTTTTTAGTTCTTCTTCATCTTTCCCAGTTTGAATCTTCTTTTTACCATCTCTTTCACGTTGTCTCTTCATGTTTTCCACCAAATAGAAGCATTCTTGCATCTTTGCCAGCCACCAACTTCACTTTTCACGTTAGGGAAGTGTAATACTCAAAGACATGCTCCACCATATTAAGCCAATCGAAAAAATTCATCGGGATCCATCCTTCCATCGAATTAAGGAATGTTAAATTTTGGATTGGAATCTAAAACCAACATCATAGTTATACCTATATAGTAATCTTCATTATTTATTATGATCATACCTCCATGATAATCATAGTCTCGTACATACATACCTTTAGCTTTCTTGTGAAAACCTTGATTGACTAAATTGCCAAGCTCTTCATAAAAATTACTCATTTTCCTCCTTGGTACAGTGAGCGATAAGCAAGTATCTAGAATCTTGTCTCTAGCATCAAAGCACTACCATTATATTTATGATCGACCATCAATCCATGACTCATTTTTGCCCAGTGAGTTGGGACCGTGATGGATGATCCGAGGAAGTTTAGGTAAGTCAAAAATATGGGTTTGGGGTAGTTTCTTGGAGTCAAAATGGAACATGGACAATTTTAGAGATTTTCTAAAGTTAAGAAGGGTGAATTTATGGTATATAAGGAAAATGGGTATTTTAGGAAGGTTTTGGTAGTATGGAACAATTTGAAAGTTTTGGGTTGAGGTTGAGAAAATTTGGTTATGGAAATTTTAGAGAAAATATGAGATGAGTGAGGAGAGTAGAGTTTACCTGAGTAGTTACTTCTTTGGAGTTTCTTGAAAAGATCCACACAAGATGACGATGGGTGAAGGCGCCCTGATCAACTATGGGCGGGTTGATTGATAAGCCGGACAAAGACCGCCACCGAATCCACACTAAATTATGAGAAACCACGAACTGCGTCGAGGGAATCCACGAGATAAGAGAACAGAGAGAACTCTTAAAAGAAATACGAAAATATTATTAAACTTGGCGATTGTCAAAAGACTACATTAGGGGGTATATATAGCCCCATGTTTCTAAATCAAAAAAGCAACTTCTACTTTAACTAGGAAAGAAACTTTCTAAATTACAAGAACAACTATACTTTAACTAGGAAAGAGCTTTCTAAAATTACAATGAACAACTTCTACTTTAACTAGGAAAAGAAACTTTCTTAATTCTCAAAAGAAACTTTCTAAATTAAAGTAACTCCTAAAAGAAAACTCTAAAATAAATAAGCAAATCTTTAAAAAATAAATAAAGCAAACTTTCTAAATAAATAAGCAAAATCTTCCTAAAATAAATAAAGCAAACTTTAATTAATATGGCGGCTCGCATTGGGGTTTGTCAAAATCGACCACGTTTTTGCCTTCGAGGCCCAGGCTGAGGTCAAAAAAGATTTCCACATGTATTCAATCGTCTTGACCTCCCCAATCCAATTCTTCAATAATTAGGACTGAATTCCCAATGTTTGGTGTGTTTATAGATGCTCCTGCATCAGTTTATCTTGGGTAACCAATCTGTTCTGAATGGCCAACCAAACAATAAAAGCATGTCTCCTGATAGCTTGGGGAAACCAAATCGAAAAGTGCCAGTTAACAATCGGCCCTTTCGGTCTAAAGTGGTTCAGAACCGGTAGCAAATTCTTGAAGGAGATGAGTCGAAATAACATCCTCTCTAGAGGCGTCGAGAGATAATCGTTGCATTGTTCTTGATAATAAAGTCCTGAATTAATGTAGGCCAATTCCACTGCCTTCAATACTTGTTCTACGAGCGTTACAATGAATTCTAATGAGTCATTACAAGATCCACATCAGGGTTTATCGATATGACCACGTTTTTGCCTTCCAAAGGCCTAAATGAGATCGAAAAGGGAGTTTTGCATTTATTCAATGCGTCTTGACCTCCCGATCAATTCTTCAATAGTGGAAGCTGAATTCCCAATGTTTGGTGTGTTTATAGAAGCTCCTGCATCAAACCCCTATAGTTGGAAAAAAGACTTGTCCTCAAGTCTTCACCATGATAAGGCCTCAAATCCTTAACCTTGAATGTAGGCAAGATATTGCAGTCACCGGGCAATTTAACCTTGTAAGCATTCTTTATTATCTTCTTAATAATCTTAGAAGAACCATCTATTCTTGTGCACAACTTGGAACACCTCTCTTTTATCATGTGTAACTTGAATCCCATCCTCCTGGATCAAATACCGGTCGTTGATAACAACCGTATGTATCTTTCATATTGTTCCACTCTTTTGCCCTTTGTTGGATCTTGCCGTCATGAATAAAAATGTTGTTGAAAGCTTGGCAGTGAAAACACATACTCCAAGATCCATCTTTCTGCTTGACATAGTGGGAACCACATAGGAACTTTCACTCTCTTGAACAAGCCGCTATCGAAAAATCATCAACTTGTGTTTTGACTCTTCTTTCTTAGCATTTGATTTTTACAGCGATAGCAAACCTCTCTCTAACTTCTCTCTAGAGATGACATGCTTGTCGTCTTTGCATTGATTGCCAGGGATGACAAAATCGATGGTGGGGACTGGTGTTAGTGGGGGGTTGACCATACATGGTCGCCATTCAGTAGATCCTGATGTTGAGCTCACAAAAGGATTCCCACGGAACGGCATGGCTTCGGATATTTGTTTCGGAGTTTGAGCGAGGTGAAACCTGCCCGTGCGATCAGCCGGTCGTCAATACCGCCGGCGGTCCTGCGGTCACGGATCTTGCGCCGTTTTGGTGGGGCCGAGGTACCATCAGCGGTGCGTTAAACCGACAGCGATATATCATTCCCATATCTGGTTGGTTTTGCTCCTCTGACCGACCCGAATCTTCGACTTCTAGAGATCACACGAAGGCTTCCCTTTGATGCGGCGGGTCGGTGCAGCGTGCGCACCTCCAGGGCAAGCAGAGGCGGCGTGGGAAAGGGCGATCTACGAGGGGGGCCAGGCTCGGCTAGAAATGGGTTCGCTCGAGGCTCAAGCCCGGCTCGATCCGACCTTTGTAGCCCGCTGAAGTCTTCCATTTAGTCGCAGTGAGCGTTGGCATCAACCGGCAAGCGCTGCCAAACGAGGGAAGAGCCGGTATCACGGGGGGATGGTATCGGATGGTTATGGGTATGAGAAGAGACATCTGGGTCAGGTTGAGACTGACTATGGTCAAATGGTGGCTGGCAATACCGCGGTAATGGTGATTTCCGGGGCGGATGAGACAGCGGCTATGGAAGGTAAAGAGCTAAGTGCAAAACACAAGGCTGACAGTGGAACAGAGGATTTAAAGGGTGGTGATCTGGATGGGAAAGCAGCTCCATCAGTAAAATCGCCCAGAGAACCTTTTTGATTACGAGAAGAAAACAAGTGAGGTCAACTCTGATTCTTTAAACCACATAGTGCAAATAGAGCTTGTTGCGAACCTCAGTGAGGCGGTGAGCGAAGGCATTGATATGTGGAAAGGTTGTTGAGTGGGGCAATTTACGGATAAGCGACTTCCATTTCACGTGGTGAGATCTGGTTAACGGGTTATGGGAACAGAAGAGATGCGACATATCCTGGCCAAAGAAAATGGATTATTTTCTTTGGGTCGAGACTTGGAGGCTCGGGATTGGGTTATGGATTACGGACCATGGCATCTTATGAGATAATTTCATTCTACGTGCATGGAGACCAGGTATGGAGATGTTGGACATTCAACTTTCCTCTATTCCAATCTGGGTAAAATTCTACAATATACCTTTGGAATATTGGACAAGCACTTGTCTTGGGTACATAGCAAGTACTGTTGGTATCGGCTCAGTCTTGATGCACTCAGGGAGCCAGATAAAGTTATCCTTTGCAGGAATTTGGCAGAGTTAGGGTAGTTGTGATTTTCCCTAAATCTATACTTCAGACCCGAGGAGTAATGGCAATTATTCTAATATAAAGTTAATTATCATTGGACCCCACAATCTGCACTCTGAATCACAGCCAGGTTTGGTCGTAGCGCTTGTCAAGCGCCAGGATTAGAAGGGTCGGGAAGTACCCGACACTAATCACAGGAAATGTTTCAGAGGTTGAGAAGGTGGCCGTTGTGAAGAACGATGTGCAGGATACAGGGTTAATGAAGTTGATATCTGAGGATACGAGTGATATAACGAATGACAGTGGTGTTAAAGCGGTCTGATGAAGCGAGGGATGAAAGTAGCGTTATCGCACACTGCGAATGTTGATGAGGTAAAGTAGGTTAGTTAATGACATTAACAGGCCTAAGTTTACATATGGTAATGCCTTGCATGTCTAGCTGTCGAGGAAGGGAGGCGACTAAATCCATAGTTGATACATATGATTTTTTGATTCCTCTCCTATGCGATACGTTCAAGCGGATAAAGGAGTTGATGAAATTTGGACTTCACACATTTAATCTCTAGGAAGAAGCTCAAAGAAATTAAAGAATGGAGTCTTGCTTCTAGCGAGGACCAGTGGTGAAGTATGTCTGACCTCACAATGGATTAAACCTTTACCATGGAACATGAGGCTTCCAGACTGACCTTAAGCAAAAAGAAGTTCGTTCGTTTATAGAGTCCCAAACTCTTGATTTTGCGTGTATTCTGGAAACTCGGGTGCGTGCGCATAACAAGGACAGAATTTTCACAGCTCTACTTCCGGGTTGGAAATTGTTTCATAATTATGATCATGCCCTACTTGGTGAATTTGATCAACCCCAGATAAGGTGAGCATTGATGTTATCCATTCAATGGACTGCAATGCTTTGTCATGTTACTACTATCAGCGACAATCTTTCATTTTGGTGCCTGCAGATATGCTTCGAATAACTACATGGAAAGAAGAGTGTCAGGGCGCCATCTTCAATGGTGTGGACTCCGTGGTATAAAAATCCATGGTTTGTTATCTGTGATTTCAACACCAATTGCATTTGTCATCGAGAAGTCCGGGGTAACATGGTCAGATTTGCACGGTGGATTTTCACGAGTGTCTATTCAACTTGAATTAGATGATGTCTCCTTCTACGGGACCCATATTTACGGAACGAACCTACAAGAGGGAGAATTTCACAGCTAGTAGTCTGACTGCTGCCTTCAAAATGAATGTTGCTTGACATATTTCCCAATGCATTAGTACAGTTCAAAGACTCGGAGTCATCTCGATCATTGCCTCCGGTCACAAGTCCCGAATATTAGCTCGGCTCGAGCACAGAAAATTCCTGTTTTTTAATTCGGCCGACCACCCGCTTTTCGAGATTGCAAGGTAGCTCGAGTGTAAAGTGCTTCGTACTCCCATGTACAAATCTGACGCAGTAAAATGAAAAGGGTAAAGCATCCCTAGTGGCGCGAACTTCCATTCATATGGTAAGCTAAGTGGAACGTGCTGTGAAGCTAGGAGAACTGAGCTGTGCCCAAAATGTCAGACCAATAGCCCATCCGATCACGTGCCGGTGGAAACGAGAGGAAGTATTTAAAGAGATACCAAGGATCTAGCCTATGCAGAGTGAGGGTTTAAAAAGAAACTAGAGTACATGGGCTCAAACTCGAGATCGACATGAGGTTTTTCCATAAAGTCGCCAAAGCTCTAATGCACCTGAATGCGATAAGTAAGAGTCATAACTTCCTGAGATGGATGCGTAATTGATGACCCAGAGGCCATCAAAGAGGAAGCCGTTGGTTTTTTCAAGAAAGTATTATGCTCACATGGTCTTTCTTTGATCAAGAATACATGGACAATGTCGCGGGTTCACATGGTCTACGCAAAGACTGACATTTTAAAGGGTGAAATTACCTATGAGGAGATCAAAAGGCTATGTTCTCTATTGATGAAAACAAAGCCCCGGCCCCGATGGTTTCTCATCCCTTTTTCTCAAGGCTGCGTGGTCTATCATTGGGAGTGATGTTGGGTTACGAGGGCAAATGACTCTTTCTTCAAACTGCAGGCTTCTTCGGGAGATTAATGTGCATTATTGCTTCTAAGTCTAAGGTCCCTAATCCCGAGACTATGAATGATTATAGACCAATCTCTTATTGTAACACCCACATAAATGCATTTCAAGATTATAGCAAATAGGTTTAAACAATGCATCCCCTCGATATAATAAGTCCTTCTGCCGCCTTGTGCAAGGTCATCGAGTATTGGCCGAGCACATCCTTATCACCCAAGAGCTAATGGTCAACTACCATCAAACAAAGGCCTCCTGCTATGTGTGCGCTCTAAAAAGCTGACATTAAGAAGGCATTTGGACACAATTGAATGAGCCAGATTGGGGTATCTTAGAGCGCATGGGAACACCTGGCATCATGGATCAGACATGAATGCATCTCACCTACATTCTCAGACGGCAAACAGAGCTAGCGGATTTTTGCTAGTGCGGGTGAGACAAGGATCCTTCTCCGCTATTTATCATTGCTATGGAGGCCCTTCTAGGTCACATCACTACGCCCACGTACCAGATTTTCGCTCCATCCTAAATGCTGGGAACTCACTCAACCCATCTAAGCTTACATGATATTTTCCTTTTCCGAGGGACAAACTAGTATTAAACAGGAATGAGGTTGATCATAAATAAACAGAGAGCGATTACTGCGCGGATGAGCCGATGACATTAAGAATGATTTATTGAACACCTTGGCAGATCTTGCCTGGGGAGGTTTCCCATGAAATATCTCTGAGTCCCTCCGATCTCAACTAGATTCTACTCCGCATTCGAATGGCTACCGCTCGATAAAAATTCGGGCAAAATTCATTCAGGCAAGGTGGCGTTATCATATGGAAGGGTGCAAACATTGGTTTTGTTTTGTATAGCATTCAAGAAGATTGGTGCAAATTCTGGCTTATAATTCCGAAATTCACAATTGCTAAGATTGAACAAGCTAAAAGCTTCCTTTGGTCCGAAAATCGGGAATCTGGTATACTGCCAAGATCGGCTTGGAGCTCATGAGTCTCGAAGGAGGAGGGTGGGTTTGGGTGAGCCGCGCCGATTTGTGATTTATAATATGTAAACAAGGAGAAACACATTTAAATCTTTTTTTATAGTAAGGACTTCTTATGGGTCGTGATGGGTATGGAGAAGGTATATGAGAAGCGGGAGCCCGTGGTGGGCGTGCTAAAATCCCTCTTCGGGTTTGCTCGTGGAGTCACAAATCGCTTCGATGCGAGATAGGGTCAGTTCTTCATCAAACACAAGGTGCAATAAATGCAGTGTGGACTTTTATGGCATGACTCCTCGAACCCATGGTCTTCACTACATTATGGAGACCGTGATCATATATGATTCGGCCTATCCATACAATGCCTCGTGTAGCCGAGGTTATTGATGGTGGTAGTGAATTGGGCCAATTGCAAACTCATAGATCTTATCGTTATCAAGAATAGTTGTTCCAACTATAGCCTTGATGACTCTAGAGAGGATTTTATCTCGTGGACAATTGTTTTTCCGGGAATTCACCTGTGAACTCACTGAACAAATGTCGACCAAAGAAGCTCTGCACAACCGGGCACCATACGATCCTGCCCTCAAGCTACTGTGAGACATGTGACTCATCGCTTATTGGGCTATTCAGATAGGGATTATGCAAGACAAGCTTCTCAGGTGGGGCATGACCGACTCTATATCGTGTGGAGAGAGTTTTGCTATCCTTGGTTGTTGTTGGTTGTTTCACCGCGCTTTCCTTCAGCTTAGGAGGCGTCGTCGCTTTTCACTAAATTCGGGTCCGTATTCTTTGGTTGTGGGGGCTTTAGCGCTGGAAATAGTCAAGCATCGATCCAAAAAAAAAAAAGAATATTAAGAGAAGGACCATCTCTCACACATACTGTTCATCGGATTATCCACCACCTTCCTCGGGAAACTTGAGATTCTCAAATTTACATCGCTACAAATGAGATGAAAATAGCATCACCGAAAATAAATATTTTCATAAATTTAATATTCTCAGTTTCAAGTGATAAATGCAGAAAATCTCAAGCAATCCTCGTGATAGAGCAAAAGGATTTCCTTTGCAGCAATTAATTCATAAGAACTCATTCTCCCAACTCCGTGGAGTTCTAGACTCTACATAACTCCAAAACCCCAACATACCAGCAAGGAATTGGCAACCAAAAACAAGTGGTTCCTGCCTTCCACATTAGTCCCAAGCAGGGAAATATATGAGCCTGGGGCTATGCCCCACCCGAGAAGCTTGTCTGTATAACCAATCTATCCCGAATGGCCAAATCCAAACCATGAATGCATGTCTCCCACAAATGAGAACCATCACAGGTGCCGCTGACCACCTGGGCTTTGTCCGACATTGTTCCAAGCCGAGTTCACAAAGTGAATTCCCTGCAGGAAGCAATTGTCCACTAGATAAAATCCTTCAGAAATGAATAAGGCTATACTGGGAACAACTATTCTGGATAATGAGCAAGATCTCGCAGAGTTTCGTATCAATGGTGACAATCAAAAACTAACTCTACCTTCCTCTCCCACTCAAGATATGCCTCAGGATCATTCTTTCCTAGGAAAGATGGAATCTTCATCTTAATGTTTCCTAAATTATTATCTTCCCGATTCCTATCTTCTCTATGTCTCCCCCCATACCTCCTGTTACTAACACCCGAATCATAACCATTCTCGTCTTCAAAGTCTCCTCCGTCATACTCTTCTTCGTCTACCCGCGCCCCTCTTCTCGCAGCTTCCTTTTTGTATACACTCAGGAGGGCTCGGGTGCTCAAGCTTTGCTCCACCTCTCATGGAATTGTTCCACCAAATTCCTAAACATTCTCTCGCACTTCGCTAGTTAAGGCCCGATAATGAACTTCATGTCAACGCTCCCGCCACACCTTCATGCGCAGATTGTCGACATAGTGCCGCAAAAACAAGGCTAGAAAGAGACTACAAATCACTCGCCACGGTTTTCACTAAGAATGATTCACTGGGTCATTTCGTATTTTCACACAATATATTTGGCTTTTATCACTCTAATAATCCGACCACTATTGCCTTTTTCCACTTAAGAATTTTATAGTTTTGGAACTAATCAAACAAATCGATTCTTTCCGCAAAAATTCAATAAAAAACTATCAAAGAAGAAAAGGACAAGTTGGTGGCATTAACCAAGATCCTGCTTTACTTATTTATTTTTATACTATGGCGGGATTGGATTTATAGAAACTAGAATGATGATAAACTTATAGGATTTTTTTTTCTCAATTTTTGACCTGATCCTTTTCTTTACTTCTTATCTTTTTTTTTTTTTTCTTTTTCTGTTTTTTTTTTTTTTTTTTTTTTTTGTAACTTGAGATGGACGATTAATAAAAAAGAAACAATAAAAAAATATATCCGATCAAGAATGAAGAAAATCGACTCGATGGCAGATAATAGATTATGAATGAAATGTGATTGAATCACTCTAAAGGACATGTAAAGCAAGGGAGCCAGATGGCTTGGACAAAGAAATAAATAATACACAAGATAGGCAAACTGTAAATAGAACCCGGTTGCTTCGATAATTAAAATGATACGAACTCTCACACTGTGAGGAGACCCGTGATCTAATTAGATCTGGCAATCGCCTAGCGTTGGCTTGGATGGATGACCTTGACCCGTTGTTTAGCGGAAGCAAGAACCTTGCATAGTGGGAGGACGCTTACAATCGCTATGAGATCCGACCGATAAGTCTTGATGAACGCTACTAATAACTGAGAAAGATTCAAGGAGTTCTTCAAAGAACCAAAGAGAAATTGAAACTCTCAATTTTATTAATGCTTAAAACTTAAAGAATATAGGATAATGTGCTCTCTTTAAATATGCCTAAAAATACGTAAGACAAACTAAATATTCAAACTACAAGGAAAGTAAATATTTGGCTAAAAGGAAAGGAAACTAATATACTTTTTCCTAAAGAATACTAATTAAAAAAAAGGAAACTAGATAATTCTGTGATAAGGCTTGGGAATCAAATCAAGAAAGTTAACTGAATAAATCAAAGCAAATCAAGACCACCAGCAAAGAATCAGAACAAATTAGCACCAAATAAGCTCCCAAAATAGCAACAAATCGTGAACAAATTAGCACAAAATCGCTTCCAAAATAGCAAAGAATCAAGAAGAAATCAACACCAAATCCGCTTCCAAAATAGCAAGAAATCAACAAGTCAAAACTCTCGCTCGTCCAAGTCCCGATTTAACGATGATGTGGATCTTCGCTTCCCTTTTGAGTCAATGACGCGAGCTTTCCACGCGGCATCTCGGATTAAACATGAAGGGCTTCTTTTGAAACCTTTAGCCCTGGCTCGTGTCATAGGGACCAAGTGACTGTTAACCATTCACTCCCTTCCAACTCGCCCATCAATTTGGGCCTGAAGGCTAAAACGCTGGCCAAACTTGGACAAACCCTCACGGAGCCATATTGATTTTAGAAAGATTTGTCGCAGATCTTCTGTGGTACGGTTTTATGATTATGCCGCATTTCTTTAGAAAGTTTCATAGTTCAATATTTTTGTTTTATCCCTTGCAAGATTCCGCTTTAATTTATTTTAAAAGTTTCGCTTTATTTATTCTTGTGTTTGGCTTATTTATTTTGTAAAGTTTTCGCTTTATTTATTTTGCAGTTTGCTTAGAGTTGCTTTATGTAATTTAGAAAGTTTTTCCTAATTAAAGTAAATTGCTTATCTGACAGAAAGTATTTACTATAAAATGATGGTGCATGGTCTCCTGGAATTGTGTTTTCTTCTCAAGTGAACTTAGAGATTAATATGGGTCAGAGTCTGAGGGCTTGTGCTGGCCTCGCCCAAAATTCTGTGAGAGCCAAGGTCTTAAAAATCAAGGCCCGACAGATTTTCTGCCAGCTTCAGTCTACCTCGACCAGGCCCGGCCATTCTGGGCCAGCCGGCCAACTCCATTCTGGGCCTGCCTCTACTTTGTTTAAATTTATACTCAGCGCTAAGCGATAAAATTGTAACATTACCTTTTACGACCTAAAAGATAAACCCTAATCTACATTTCACAAACCCATTTGGCCCCACGCCCACCACAACCCAGCTCCACTACTAGCCTCCCTCCAAATTCCTCCATCCTCCAAAGAGCCTCCCCCTTCATTCCTATTTCCTCCTAGCTTTCTTTTCTTCCATACTTTACTTTCCAAGTCCAACAAATTTGATCAGGTCAGAATGGTGATACTGCTTCATGACATTTCGAAGTTTTTTATGAAATTGTCATTCTTTGATAAATTATATTTTCTACTTTAGATGGATTCGTGTTTCTTTTTTTGTGTAATTAAAAAAGATGCAGATTTTTTTTAATGCTTTTAACTTTTAACCATGATGATTTGAGAATAAATTTTATATATATTAATATGATTGCATGCAAATTTTTTGGGTTGTTTTAGGCTTTTAGACTTTTAGTAAATGAGCAAATATTGAATAAGAAAAACTCTCTATATACATATTTTTTGTAGTTTCAACATTTTAAGATTTTTGTAATTTTAAATTGGTTAATTTTGCCACTCAGAACCCATAGTACGGCCGCTACTCAAAAGTGGTTCAAAATTTTACCAGCGCTCAACTCATTTTCATCATGTACCGAGCACAACAGTCACAAGCAAATTCTGTTTCATCTCTATGAACTTGGATTCTCCGGTTCCATGTACGTATCCGTGTCCGTTTCAGTTTCCTTTTATGGTGGGAGCAACTTTCCCGACGCTACCCACCGTACTTCATTTTATTTAGCAATTTCCGTTTCCTCTACAAGGAAACATGTTTCAAGAGAACATGGTTTTTCTTGTTCCTTGTCCGTTTCTTCTTGTCGAAGCTACCTACCGGAGTTTCGAATGGCGATCGACGCTGGTGCGAGGAACCATAAGTGGTCAAATGATGCTATTGATTCTACTCACAGTGCAGATCTGATGGAAATAACTTTGTCCGGCGCGTTTCCAACCCGAACTAAGGGTGAAGGTCGGCCGGTTTTCCCCTACCTCTGTCGTGGGTTAGTGGGTCTGGTTCTCCCGCCGTTCCAAGCGGATTTGGGCTCTGTAGCGTGTCCCGCTCGTTCGAGGTCAGATCCAGGGGCGAGCATCTTGCCGGTTTTCGAGATGCCCATTTCATGGGTCCCAGATCTGGAAATTCTCTCGTTGCCCCAAAAAAGAGGAACCGAAGCTGGTTATCTCCTCCCGGCAGGCCACCGCGAGACGGTCTCCTCCGATGTTCGTGCTACCAAGGTCGGTAATGCTGATATCTCCAGCTTCGATGCTGCAGTTCACGCCGAATATGGTATCGCCGATGCCAACGATGCCTCTAGCGCCGATCCCGGTGGATTCTCATCAAATCTGCAAGGTGTTGCACAGCCGAGATCAGATCCGATTCAATCTGATAATGGAGTTCGACCGATGACGTCAGTTCCTGACCTTGGGTGTTAGGATTTCCTGCAGATTCGATTGGTGTCGGGTTCTGTTAAAGCGGGTTTGGGTATGCCGTCGGGGGTTGCAAGGACTCCGGGGGTCTTCAATGCTGATACTGCCGATGCCATCACTGCTGCGGCAGTTAACGCCGTGTATGGGGATGTCGTAGCTGTTACCAATGTTTGCCGACCGGCCGGTATGCCATGGCCAAGACTGAGGTTGTGGTGCGTTGTTGGGTTCACTAACTGCTCTCTGCCAGTAAAGGATCTGGTTTTATGTTTAATCTCAGATTGAAGATGGCGTTTCGAAGGGAATGATTCTGAAGGCCGGTTGGGTATGCCGTCCGTTTTTGGGTCTCTCAGCCGGGAGACCCATGTGAATGTGGGCAATTTTGAGTAGTTCGGGTATCGCCGACTTGTGTCAATTTTTTGGATTGGTTTTTCCCGCCGGGTTCTTCCTTTATGGTTCGTCAATTTCGGTAGAACTATGTTATCCTGATTTGTTTGTCCCTGTTCCCGATATGGTTGTGCAGGTTGTTCGTCCCTGTTTTCTCATGGGTCTTCTTTGTTAGCTGTGCCCGGGTTGTGGGCGGGTTTTCCTGTGCCTGTGGTGTGGGCTTAAGTTATCTATGGTTGGTATGCTGGTTGATATGCTTGGTTACCCTGTCTGTGGGGTATGGTTTTAGTGGTTCTGTATCGGGCTGATGCCCTTTTCTTATGTTTTTGTATATGCACTGTCTGCTCATTTAGCTCTCTGCGGCCTTTTGGCTTCGTAAACATCTGATCATTGTTTTACTAACTACTTTTCATAATTAAATTTAATTATCCAAAAAGCAGCATTTACTATATATACTCTATAATGTAGTTTTGACAAATCGGGCCAAGCTTTAATAATATTTTCGTATTTCTCTTAAGTAGCTTCTCTCGTTTTATCTTCAAGGGATTCCCTATTTAGCCAAGGCTTCTCATACTAAAGTGATTACATAAGTTTTTATTCAAATTTTGACACCAACCTGGCCCATATTGGACACGTGACCTTCACTCTTCATCTATCTCTTACAGTGGATCGCTTCATTAACCCCAACCACTTAAGCTCAAACCTACTATCCTCACCATCTCCATCTTTTCTCTAAACTTTCCATAACCAAATTTTCAACTCAACCCAAAACTTTCCAAATCTTGTTCCATACTACTAAAACCTTCCTAAATACCCTTTCCCTTATATACCATAAATTTACCTTTCTTAACTTAGAAAACTCCAAAATCGCCCATAACCTATTTCGTCGAAGAAAACTACTCCCAAACCCATATTTTGATTCTACCTAAATCCAGATCACTATCCATCACTATCCCCAATCTTCAGACGTAGAGAAATACCCCGAATAACCGACTGATCTACAAGCTTAGTTTAAGGTGTGATGGAGCAGATGCCTCAGTCCCTGTCCCGAGTCAGAAGCCCTACCGACCTCACCAATGCCCCGGCCTATCCGACCTTATTGTTGGGCAAGCAGGGCAATGCGGTAACACCGGGACTAATACCGGCCCTTAGCCGATGGAGGGGTAGAGAGAGGAACAAACCGGCATGTGCATGCCCTGACCGATGATCGGGACTGTGTGTCCCATAACTCGGGATATCCGCTCGATGGCCAACCCGGCCTCATGTGTCTGAGCCGTGGCAATGGAAACATGTCCTTCGCCTCGTCTATTTGGAGTCTGGCTGCCAGAATTCCATCCACGCGACTCTTTGTCCTTGAAACCCTATGGAGTATAAGTCTTATGCTTCCTAAGCCGAAAAAGAAGGTTGTCCCTCCCTCCTTATCTTTAACTCCTCAGAACTTGACAAGCTCATCCACTCCGCTCTTAACGACCACAAATTGCCTCGGGACCATCAAGTCCATGCCTTGCAAGAGGAGTCCCAAAATTTTACCCCGAATGGACAATTTCATACCATCCTCAAACTTTCTCACTTTCACTATGTCCGTGGGCCACATTTTTCATCATCACAAATCCAACTCAAGAAACTTTAGCAACGATTCAAACACTATCATCGTTCCGTTTCAGCCTAGGAACCTTAAGCCTTTGCATGTTGAGCGACGCTTATGAAATATCAATTCGCAAGAGTCTACGAACTTCTTCCTACGCCATCACCTCCAAGCTCTCGAGGTTAATCAATCCCACCATACTGGGATTCACCTAGGGGCCGAATGCGCTTAGCCTATTTCGATGGCACGAGGCGATCTCCATAAATTTAAGATCTTCGCCAACTTGTTGTCCCAACGATCGCTATCGATTCCCTCCTCCCTTAAGGTCGAGGACGACAAAGATCAACCCCTGAGTTACTTGGTCTCTTTGGCCCATAGTTTCACTAACTCCGTGCAATGGTGACCCTGGCCCCTTTGTTCCGTATAAGGGGACTCGCTTCGGGGTCAAAGTCTTGGAAGAGGAGTTTTCGGGTCGCTTGGGCCTTCCGACCGTAAGAACGCCACGATCGTGGGGCGGATTTTCGCCTGCTTAGTATCGCCGACATTGTTCGCCGCTGGTTTTTAGTTCGACCGACCACTATGGTCGGAATTGCCTTTCAAATGGGAGTTCTCAAGGTCGATGGCAACGCCAAGATGGTTTGCCTGGGCCGGGAATTACTGTTGGGGTCGCTGGTTTGGTGTGGCTACCAGACTTTGGCTGTGTCCACAGGGCTTAATTCTCTGTGTCATTTGCTTGGTTGCTTGTGCCCGGGCTATGGATGGTGTGGTTTCATTTGGGTTGACTTTGGTCAGGCCGCTGATTCGCCCGTTGTCGCTTGTCTCGTTGGTTCCCTCGCTGCCTATGCCCTGCCAGGGCGTGATTTCATTATTCCCTTGCCCTGGGCCGCGCTTGTTTTTTATTTGGTTGGTTTGTCTGTTGGCCTGTATGTGGGGTCTGGTTTTTGGTTTGTCTCTCCTCTGCCCGGGATGTGGGCTTGGTTAATTTGGTTGGTTTGCCTCGTTAAGTATACGGTATGTTTTGGTCATCGATGCCCATCTTCCGGCGTTTATGGTGTGTCCGCTTGTTGTTTTCTCCCGCTGCCTTAGCCATTGTTTTCTACTGATTTGCTTGTGTTTCATTTCTTTGGATATAAATTCTTAATTATCCAAAAAGAAAAAAAAACCTGTGCAATGGTGGCAACCGCAACACCAATAGCCTCTATGAAGACTTGTTGGTAAAATGCCGGTGGTAGTGGGTTGTTGTTCCACCACGCCCTGTCCCTTTCTCAAACTAGCCATCTACATATGTCGATGTAAACTTAAATTTCTTACACGCATCCCAAAAGAAATAGGGATCAAGTATAAACTTCTGAGATTTCTCCTGTCTAGCTAGTAGTGCATGTGCCAACCACTAATAGACCTCAACATCCTAAACTACCTTGTTTGTTCTCCTTCTCGAATCCCTAAGGTTACGTGTTCTAACCCTAGTGTTCCTCTTTTCCACATACACTCTATCATGTATATTATTCACAAAACACAAAGCAATCTTGTATACATTTTATCATGTATATAATTCACGCAACATGCAACACACAATTATGTAGCACAAACATAAAACACACAATGTATGCAATGGTTTAAACCCATGCCCATCAAGCCCTAGGTAATCACATACCTATGCTCTTATGCAATCTGTGACATTAGAACACAATGAATCACAACTCGGGAAGTTTACTTCGGGAGATCAATTGCACAATTATAGCATTGGTGCCCAAGGTCCCTAACCCGTGATTCACTGCACAACAGAGCCACTCGTTGTAATACCATATATAAGTGCTTCTCGAAGATTATTGCTGCGAGGATTAAACAGTGCATCCCTGAGATTATAAGCCCTTTCACAATCAGCTTTTGTGCAAGGTCGGAGTATTGCCGACAATGTCCTCATTACCCAAGATCTTATGATGAACTATCATCGTGATAATGGTCCTCCCATGTGCTCTAAAATTGAGATCAAGAAGGTCATGCACACAATTAGTCGAGTCAGACATGGATATCCTATCCAGCATGTGGGTACCTTACTTACCTTATGAGATGTATTCAGCGTAAGTACTCATTACTCCATCCTTCTCTCAGATCCACAATGGTGAGCCAGCGGTCTCTTGCTAGCAAGCGTGGGTTAAGGCAAGGGGATCCCTTATCTCCTTTTTTGTTCATCATGGCAATGGAAGCCTTCTCTAGATCCTTATCTGTGGCAGCCTAGAGGCAAGAGTTTCAGTTTCATCCTAAGTGTGAGGAAATCAACCTAACACACTTATGCTTATGGAGCGATATTTTTATTTACGGAGGGATGAAACCAAAGGTCCAAAGTTGCCGGACGAGCCAAAAGGTTTGAGAACTTCTCCGGGCTTCAAGTGAACAAATGTAGAGATTGTTTCTGCCTGGGTTAATGATGATCAAGAATGATTTCTTGAACACTACTGTGTTTCTGGGCCTCGCTTCTCTTCCTATGAAATACCTTAGAGTCCCATTAATTTCTACAAGACTCTCCCATTGTGATTGTCAGCCGCTCCTTGATAAAATTTCACTATAATCCAGCTTCGGGACAAGGTGCCTATCTTATGCGGGTAGATTGCAATGATTGTTTAGCTTTGTATAAGATTCGGGATGTACCGGTGCGGGGGCTGGGCTCATTATTCCTAAGTTCACTATCCTAAGATCGAGCAAACTTTCAAAGCAGCTGTCCGAAAGAGGAATGCTCATCGAGCTAAGATTAGATGGGAGTCTATGTGTCTTCCGAAGGAGGAGGGTGGATTGGGTCTCGTCAGGTTAAAGATTGAACACATGTTATGAAACACATTTGAATCGCTTTATAGAAGGCGGTGGCATGGGTGCGGAGGTTGTATTTGAGACAAGGGAGTCTTTGGTGTGCAAAAGTCCCTTCGAATTGCTCCCGAGTCAAGGAAAATCCTTCAAATTGCAGACAGATCGACCCTTCATAAAACACAAGGTGGGTAAATTCGCATCGACTTTTATGGCACATTCGAACCCGGCTTGGTCCTCTCTCCTTCCTTACTATGGAGAACGGATCATATATGATTCTTCTATTCATAGTAATCACCATGTGAATGGTAATCGATGATGGTAGTGGAATCGCCTATCGCTAATTCAAATTGACCTTTGTCGCTATCAAGAATAGTTGTGTCAGACATCATCAAGATATCTAGAAAGGATATTATTTCTCGACACTAGCTCCTTCGTGAATTCCATCAGTATTCACTGAACCATTTTAGACCGAAATGCCGTATTGTAACCGCACTATACGATATGGTTTCTAAGCTATCAGAGACATGTTTTTATTGGTTGATGCTATCCGTGACGACATCACCAAGACAAGCCTCGCTGGTCCATCACTCCGTGTTCAGGTATTTTGCTCAAGCAGCGTTGAAGACAGAACCACTTGTTCTTCTGGGCCAATTCACCGCCGGTATTTGGTCGAGGATTTTAAGGCCAGGAACCCAGAGGCCGAGGAATTGTAGAATGAATTGTGTACTGCTACCAAGGAAAGTCGCTTCTATTACTAAGAGGATTGGCGTGGGGTGCTACTATATATCACTTGTGGAGACACCGAATAGTAGAATTCACGAATGATCTTTTCTCCCGCTGAAGTTATTTTGCACCTTGTATGTAATGATGCTGGGGACTAAGAACATTCCATTTTCTCGTAAGGTTGTTGATAATCTCAGAACAGACAATGTGTGATGGTCCTTCCTCCAATATCCTCGGGCCCCGTGGATCGACTCGACTTGTGATTGGTGATCCTTATGCCTGTCAGCTGACTCACAGTCCGCCGCTTTGCCCGGGCCGTAAGGTGGTTATGGTTGTTTTTCTCTCGTCCGGTTGTATTTATGTTTCGTTTGGTCTGCTCGCAGTTGTTGGAGAGCCTGGCCGATGCCCTCCTGAGTTTAGAGGTGTCGCTTTTCCTCGCCAGGCCTGGTTTCGTATTCTTGGTTGTTTTGGTTTTGCCTTTGGTAATAAATTCTTAATTATCCAAAAAAAAGAAGAATCTAATGACCCAGATCCATATTAATCAAGTCCTAGTTAGTCGTATACCTAAGCTCACTAAGTTAATTTATTACCGTGCCAAGCAGTTCTACAACTAAAGAATACACGAGCCCAAGGCCCACTGAAAAGAAAACTGACAAAGACCTTCTAAAATCATAGGAAAGGCATACCAACAACTAAACAACCGAGGACAAAAGACCAACTCACACCCATCCGGCAGAAACCAAACTATTAATCCAAATTTCACCTACAAACGTGTAAAGGCAATAAAGCCCAACAGACTAAATTTCACTGTATCAGAATCCATCAATCACCCAAACGATCCACCAAGGCCAAGAATATTAAGAGGAAAGGACCATCTCTCACACATTGCTCTGTTCACTGGATTATCCACAACCTTCTGAAAACTAGAAATTCTTAATCTAACATCATTACAAATAAGATGAAAAATAGCATCAACGTGAGAAAGATGTTCTCATAAATCACTATTCATGTTCCGTTAAGTGATAAATAGTAGCACTCACAATCCTCGAAGAGAGCAAAGATTCCCTTTAGCAATTACCACAGAATTCATTCTCCCAATTCCGCGGCATTCTGACATTCCCACATAACCTTAGTATCCTCAACCAAATACCAGCAGTGAATTGGCAACCGAAAAACAAGTGATTCCTGTCTTCAACATTAGCCCGGCAAAATACACATGATATAGAGTTGGTCAGACCCCATTTGAGCAGTTTGTCTTGCGTTACCAATCTGTCCTGTATGGTCATCCAAACAATGAATGCATGTCTCCCAAGAAATTGGGAAACCATATCGTATAATGCCACCACCACCACATTTTCGGTCTAAATGGTTCCAGCAAGCCGAGTTAACTGTGGAAAACTCTGCATGACAAGTGTCCACGAAATAAGATATCCTCTCTCTAGAGACATCAAGATGATAATTGACATGCCTATTCTGATATCAAGGCCGCCAGAATTCGCACAGGCCGCTCCCACCTACTCATCATCAATAACCTCCTACATGAGCATTATGATAGCCGAATCATATACGATTCGATCTCCATAAGACGGAGGAGAGGACCAACCTGGTTCCAAATCATGCCATAAAAATGTCCTCGTATCGCTATTGAACCCTATGTTTTATGAAGGCCCGATCTTGTCTTTCAGCCTGCACTTTACACTATGGCTTCCTAAATTACAGAAGAAATTCAGGAGTGTAAGGGTTTGTGGCCAAATTATGCTGGAGCAAGAATTTTGGTGGATAGAGCAACTTCATGAAGAATTATGGCCAAATTATGGCCTATATTTGTTCCTACACTTGGCCAAAGCAAGTGGCAGAGAGGGCATAGATTCTGCCCCTAGGAATTAGTCTCGGGAGATCAAAGTGTAAAACTATAACTCTTGGATTTCAGGTCCGAATGACTCCGATTTAAGAGGTCAGTGGAAAGCTAAGAGATAGGGGAACTTTGGGTCAGAAGACCACAATGAACAAAAAGCATGTACTGGCCGGGTCAAAAATTGTAGCTGAGAAAAAGGGGGTCTTGAGATAGGCCAAAAAAGCGGGTACAAGTGTGTTGTGTGTGCTGCTTGTGTTACCCATGGCGTTAAATGTCGATCTTAGTAAGTGTAAAAGAGAGTGCACTGGAGGATCAAGGTTTATGTCGAGGCAGGTGCGAATTCGTGTGAGCCGGCGATAAAGTAATGTAATTAACTTGAGTAATTTTTTACGTGACAATTATCAGAAGAGGCTATGAATCTTATGACTTGTTATTTGTGTATCCTTTCGAGTAGCCTCCCTGCCTTGACTTCCTCGGGAGACTTGCGAATTCTGAATCCACAAGGTAGAATCTTATAACCTTTCTCCTGCCAGATCGCATCACATGTCGGGAATTTCGTATCATTCCGTGCTTTGCCCTCGTGTGATTTTCAGTTGATATATAAATGTATATTTGTATATATGGAAATCTTTGAATTAACTTCAGACATGATGCTTTTAAATATCCATGCATGAATGATTTCATAAATTTTTTAAAGCATGAGACATAGTATGAGATCGGTGAGAGTCCTGGGATTGATGTAGTGGACACGGGACGATGACTAGTCCCTCGGGTCAGGAGCCTTAAAGGTGTATATCCCCTCGTGGTAAGTCCCATCAATTTGTCGTGGACATGATGCGGGCATATCCTCGGGTGGTAAGTCCCAAAGAACTTGTCGTTGTTCAGATGATCACTAGTCCCCGTGAAAGCCCAAAAGAGTCACTTCAATGAGGGGTCAGAGATGGTGGTAGTATTGCATTCATGTGTTTCCATCATTAACCTATTATTTGTAAAATGCCCATATTTTCTTTATATCTTCAATTACGTATAAATTGAAATGTTTTTATGAGCATGGCTTGTTACGGGATTCACTAATGAGTTGTCGAACTCAATTCCCATTATTTCCTCCACCTTGTAGATGCAGTGCTTTAGACCCGCCAAGGGACATGGAAGTCGACCTGTGGTTTTGAGGACGGGAAGTTTCATGCCAACCTTAGCTTCGCTGGGTGGTCGAAAAATACATTTTGATGAATATTTAGTGTTATGTGGATCATTGTAAATTCGTCAGGTAGCCTTTAGTTTGAACTTTGTAAAAGCATATGATCATGTAAGTGTATAGTTTTAAAGAGGTTTATGAATTAACCCTGACTGATATGTTTGCATATTTTGGAGACCTCGAGCAGTGTTTTACGACGCTTCCAAGTGATTACTCCAAGTGGAGTTTAGACTCAAGTTGTGAAAAAATCGGCAGAAATAAAGAACATAAATCACATTGTGAATTCGTGCATTGTGTATAACTCCGCCCTAACTGATGCAGAGCTCTATAAACATAATTCGAACATTGGGAATTCAGCCTAATTATCAAGAATTGACTGGGGAGGTCAAGACGATTGAATACATGTGAAAAACCTTTTCGGGACCTCATTCGGGGCCTTGGAAGGTAAAACGTGGCCGACTTGGACAAACCCCCGACAGCCGGTACCATATTGATTTTAGAAAGGATTTGGGTTCCAATATTTTATTCTATCCTTTAGAAAGATTTGCTCCAATATTTTATTCTATCTCTTTTAGGAAGATTTGCTTTATTTATTTTAAGTTTTCTTTTAGGAGTTGTTTGTAATTTAGAAAGTTTTTCCTAATTAAAGTAGGAGTTTCTTTATTTGATTTAGAAAGTAAGAGGCTATATATACCCTCCATAATTAGCCTTTGACAAATCGGCCAAGTTTACTAACATTTTTGCATTTCTCTCTTTTTAAGAGTTCTCTCTTGCTCTCTTTATCTCTCGGGGTGGATTCCCTCGGGGGACGAGTTCGTGGCTTCTCATACCTAGGTGGATTCCTTGGTGGCGAAGTCTTTGTCCGGCTTATCAATCAACCCGTCCATAGTTGATTGTGGCGCCTTCACTCCATCATCTATCTTGTGGATCTTTTCGCAACCTGCTAGGCAACTACTCAGGCAAACTCTACTCTCCTCACCATCTCATCTTTTCTCTAAACTTTCCATAACCAAATTTTCAACCTCAACCCAAAACATTCCAAATCTTGTTCCATACTACTAAAACCTTCCTAAATACCCCTTTCCCCTTATATACCGTAAATACACCGTCCCTAACTTAGGAAAATCCAAAATTCAGCCCATAACTCATTTTGGCCTTAGAAAACTACCCAAACCCATATTTTGACTTACCTAAACTTCCTCGTTCAAACATTCATGCTGCATGGCTATCAATGATGATCCTATATGACAAAGACCTTCATGTAGCGAAGTATGAAAGTTTTGACGAGGGAACCGTGGCCGGCCTAGCCAAGTTCTGGAATTATCGAGGCGCAAGAAGCCGAAAGACAAGCATTCAAGAGAATATGATTATAGAGGAAGGTAAGGAAGATCGAGCACGCAATGATGATTTACTATGAGTCCAATAATGATGAAAGTTCCATTCAATCCAAATTTTGATATTCAATTTGAAGGAAGTTAATGTATACGATGACTTTTGATTGCCGATTACCGGCCGAACGTGTCTTTGAATATTATGATCCCCGAGCGTAAAAAGGTGAAGTTGGTGGCCGCCAAGATGCTAGCAAGAATGCTTTTTTGGTGGAAAATTTAAAGAGGCAACGCCGAGATGGCGCAAGATTAAACTGGAAAGATGAAGAAGAATTCAAAGCAAGATCTTCCCTTCCACTATCGCCAAGATATCTTCTCGGTAATGGAGTTTGCACGACCGTCGGTAACTTCTGCAAAGGTTCGAAATCAGAAGCCCGTACGATCGATGCGCTTTCGTGTTCTACGGACTGCCGAACGGAGGAGTACCGATGTTTCACGGCCGAATTGTCGGGAGCCGATGACCGCGTCACGGATCTGGAGCGTCGCCGTCAGGTCTTCGTAAACGGTATGAGATTGACCCCGATCCATTCGAGGCGGGAAACGGCGGGCCGCTTCTAAGAGGCTCGACGTCGGTGGTCACGACATTTACGTAAGGCCACGTCACCGTGAAGATCTGACGGTTTGACTCTGGTCCGCTGCCAATTTTCTACCAAATTTGACCATTGTTCGCCGCCTGGTCGGTATCGGCGATGAAAGAGGTCAATTGGCGGTTCGAAACGCCTTCACATTAGTCACTGCGGGGCAATTTTATATGCGCTTTACATCGAGATCCTCTCCGATCGCTCTCCGTTCATTGTTCGGGTCGGATTTTCGGGGTTGATGACAATCCTATGAAATGGAATCTTGATATGCGATATCCTAAGCACCCGTCGCGCGCTTACTGCCCTGTGGGCATGGTTTTCCTCGTCAGGTCGAATTGTCAGGAGCTCATCCAGAGTTGCCTGGCTCCCGCCGTGCTCTCCCTTATGGTTCGGTCAATTTGGACCCTATGTTATCCTCGATATGGTCAGTCTGGGCGTTCTAGCATATGGATGTGCGTGCTGTGCGTCCCCGTTTCCTCATGGGTCTTTGGTCGTCGCGCCC
Organism: Tetrastigma voinierianum; assembly: GCA_016808115.1. Lineage (NCBI taxonomy): Eukaryota > Viridiplantae > Streptophyta > Magnoliopsida > Vitales > Vitaceae > Tetrastigma > Tetrastigma voinierianum. Next base: position 31,474 of record JAEQBH010006344.1, on the reverse strand, counting down.
GTCAGGGGCTGCTTTACGTGGTCTTCTATGCCCGGCGTGGGCCAGTTATCTATGGTCATTCTTTTGCCTCGGGGTGTGGGCTTGGCTTCTTTTGGTTGGTTGTTCATCGTCCCAATGCGGGGTTTCAGCTCGTTGTTGACTGGTGGTCAGAAGAGGATCGCTCTTCCTTCGGGGGGGTAAGCCTTTCTACTGCTTCTAGCTTCGCAAGGTCCCGTTTGGTTGTGTTCGCAGCCAGCCGTCGCCTCTTTCCTAGTTTTGGGGGAGGCCGCCCTAGTTTTCAGCCCCTTGGCTCTTGTATTGTCATTGGTTGTCAAGCTACTCTTGGAAATAAATTCTACCTATCCAAAAAAAAAAAGATATCTTCAAAATTCAGACTCAATCAAGAGATCCGACTGTGGAGGAGTATTCTACGAGTTTGAGCACCTGATGATCAAAGGAGACTTGCAAGAGGTTTCCATGAGCACCATAGCCCGCTACCTCAATGGGCTCACACTTCTAAAATCGTTCAATCAAGTACCATATAACAATTCTTCAAGATGATAAAGCTTGCCTTAAATGTCGAGGTTCTTAAACAAGTATGGGGTTTTACTACAAATCTGGATGAAGAAGGATTTATCAAGAATTCGACTTCAAGGGTCCTAGTAGTGCTAAACCACCCTTAAACCTCAAGTGAAAGGCTAAGGCATGTCATAAAGAAGAGTCTACTCTGTCAAGGCGTTGCTTTTTAAATGCCACGGATTTGGGCATATAGCTTCTGAATGTCCTAACCGAACAGTGGTTGCCCTGGGGCTGAAGAATATGAAGTCGAGGAAGAAGACGCTGGCAGGAATTTTGAATCAATTACGAAGATAAGGATGAGCTTTACTATGCCCGACCATGGGACTTCCTTAGTTGTTCAAAGAGTCTTAAGACAGGGCAGTCGCGAGCGAGGAGAATCTGCTTGCAGCCCAATGTCTTTCACACAGTGCACATCTAAGGACAATGTGGCTTGTTTGGTTATTATCGACAAGTGGGAGCTTCGAGAATCAGGTTTCGAGATGGTGCAAAAGCTTGATTTGAAGATGGATCCACATCCTCGAAACCCTATAAACTTAGTCAGTTTCAAGAGGGTAGTGATGATCATGTAAAATCATAGGTTCATTTCTTTTACAATTGAAAGCACTACTGTGACGAAGTATGGTGTGATGTTGTTCCAATGATGTTTGTCACTTGCTACTGGGAGGCCATGGCAATATGGATAGGAAGGTCATTTATGGATAGCTTTAAGAACACTTTACACATTCCGTTGAAGGATGGACACAAAATTGTCTTAGCACAATTGAACTCCGGTAATCAAGCCCAAATTCTCCAAAACCAGCCAGGAGCGTAATTCTTTTGTTATCAAACTGAAAGTCTGAGAAAGAAATCAGAGTTGGTTCAGATGTGATGGCCTTTTGGTTGCTATTGGAAGAAACCAAAGTGAGAAGGAGATCCCAAAAGAAGTAGAGCTGCAATTCCCGCGTAATTTGTCGATGTAGTACCGGGAGGAGATTCCACAATAATACTCATGAGAGATATTCAACATCAAATGCACCTCGTACTGTGTCTCCGCTACCAATAAAACCAGCTTCTATAGGATGAGTCCTAAAGAACATGAAGAGCTTACAAGACAAGTTGGATGAGCTGCTCAACAAAGGGCTTATTCGAGAGAGTAAGAAAGGCCCTGCAGCTGCTCCCGCCTATTAGTACCAAAGAAGGGATGGATCTCGAGGATGTGTGTTGATAGTAGATACCAACAAGATTACTATTGAATATCGATTTCCCATTCCAAGACTCGATGATTTGTCGACTTAACTTAGGAAAGGCCCATCTTTTCAAGATTGATTTGAGGAGTGGATACCATCAAATTGTATTTAGGAAGGAGAGATGAACGGAAGACTCGCTTTATGAGGTTTATGAATCATATCCTTAAGCCATGCATCGGAAATTTTGTGGTGGGTATACTTTGATGATATTTTGATCTATAGCAAAATCATGATAATTGAGCATTTGAGGCAATTTGCTCTATTCTAAGGGAGCAACGACATTTGCTCAACTTGAAGAAGTGTGACTTCATGCCTACTAATCATACTCGTTATGTGGTTACTAAAGATGGACTGAGATGGACCGAAGCAAAGATAGGCTACACATTAATCGTCAACTCCTAGCTCGATCCATGATGTGAGAAGTTTTAATGGGCTGTCTCTTTATGAGATTTATTCGTGGATTTAGCCTCATAATGGCTCCTCGTGAATCGAATGCTGGGAGACAAATTCAAGTGGACTAGTGTTGTCGAAGAAAGCTTCGAAAGCTGATTACAAAGAGTAAACTAAGCCCCATGTTTGGTTTTACCTGACATTTCAAAAAGTCTTCAAGTAGAGTGTGATGCATCCTCAAGTCGGGATTGCGCCGTCTACCAAGAAGGAAGACCCATCGCTTTCTATACCGAGTAGTTAAATACAAAAAGGAAGTACCCACCATGGACAAGGAGTTCTTAAGTGCTAATCATAGAGCTTTATTTCATTGGAGTCAATACTTGCTTTACAAGCCATTTTGTGCTTTCTCGCATCATGAAGCATTGAAATTCATCAACCAATTTCGCATGTTGAATCGAAGACACGCAATATGGGTGGAATTTTGCAGTTCGCATAACTTCACACCAAGCATAAAGTGTGGTTCATGTAATGTTGTTGCGATGCCTTGAGTAGGAGACATGCCTCAGTGACTTCCCCATGCAAGTTCAAGTAGAAGTTGGATTCATGTGTTGAAAGAACTATACGAGGAGGATGCCGATTTTGGTGAAATCGAAGGTATGCGCCGACAGCCTTTCAAGGGTTTTGTAAGGATGGACGGTTTTCTTTAAAGGAAACACTCTATGCATCCCGCCTTGTTCCTCGAGATTGAGTATTCTTAGATGAGTTGCATGGTGGAACATTGTGAGGATTTCGTGAGCTAAAACACCTTAGCTCTCTGCGGAAGGCAAACTCGCCTAAGCTAGAGAAAGATATCATAGATTTGTCAAGAAGTGTGTCAGCATACGGCTAAAACTCATGGAAACAACGCGACTATATACGCCATTGACAACCCAAATAAGCTCGGGCCACAATCTCGTACCGGGATCCGCTTGCTTCACGAGAATCCCGTTTCGGTGATCGGTTTCAGCATAGCATGGCCCAAGGCCAGGATCGCTTATATAATGGACTAATAGCGTCGGGGCGGTCTATGACTGCTTGGTATGATCCATTGGTTCGCCCTATTCGACCAAAGAGCTGGAGATCCGATCCCATTCTAAGTGATGTATCGCGACATGTCAGGTATCGCTTCAAATGCGATCCCATTTGCTTCTTTCCCACTTGTTACGTGGGTCTATGGATAATTCCACCGCTTTTATGTCTCAGGCTCGGGGCTCGTCAGGTCGTTTCGACCGCCTCGATCGCATCTAAAATCGCTTCTCGCAACTATGGATTATGTTATGTCGAAGTTCTCATTCGAGTCGATGGCTCCAAGCTCAAACTCACGTGGGTGCCAATTTAGACCGCTTTAGTCGAAAGTGGTTTCCTGCGTTCCCGGTCATCGGTGCCTCGTCCTCGGGTAATGGTTTTTATTTTTGTTCTCTAGATCGCCTTGCCCGGGTTGTGGGCTGGTTATTTATCCCTCCTTTGCTCCGGTGGGCTTCGCTTTGGCTGGGCCGTCTCACAGCCCCGAGTGTGGGCTTGGGTTTTGTCATGTTGGTATTTTGCGTTGATCGTTGCCGCTCTTCCTTCCTAGTGGGGATAGGCTGCTTTTCTCCGATTTCCCCGGCTTTGGTAAAGTACGTCCTTTCCGTCAAGGTTTATGGTGTCTCGCTGTTTTCGGCCGACAACTCTTCCTGCTTTGAGGAAGCCGCCCATGTTGCTAGCTCAGTCTTCTAGCCGGTTATTGGTCGTTGCGTAAGCCGCTTTTGCATTAAATTTTACTATCCAAAAAAAAAAAAATGCCATGGAGGAGGTGTTTCGATTTTGTTTCGGGGACACCAGAACACAAAGAAACAAAGACTGACTCTGGTCGTCGACGTGCCTTAAAAGATGGCTCACTTTTAGTACCATGCAACAAGTCTACGATGTCGCGATGTTGCCGACTCGCATTTCAAAGAGATTATACAAGCTCACATGGTATTCCCAAGACTATGGTTTCAGATCGAGACTCTAAGTTTCTTAGTCACTTTTTGAGAACTCTGTGGAGGAAACTCGGGACTTTTATCAAGGCTCAAGACTCTTATCACCCCTCGATCGATGGTCAAACCGAAGTTACTAATAGAAGCTCGGGAAATTTGCTACGAAGCTATGTAGGAAAGAACATGAAACAATGGGATTTGATTCTGCCCCAAATTGAGTTTGCCTACAATAAGTCCATGCATAGAACTCATTGAAAATCCCATTTGAGGTGGAAGGGGTCTAGTGGACTACAACCTATCGGACCCATGGAATTAGCACCCCATCCGACTATTCAACAATGAGCGGAGATGTCGGGTTAGAGCCAGAGATCAAGAAGTCGTGATGAAGAAGTTCGCTTCAAGATCGAAGAAGAAGAATGCCAACATGTGGAAACAAGCAACAGACGCCCATAAGTATGTCGAAGCCTGAGGTTACAAATCAAGCTCGGGTACACCTTCGCAAAGATGTGCTCTCACCAGAAAGTTTGGAAAGCCAAGCCATGCGTAGATGGCCCTTTCAAGATTAGTAGAAAAAATCGAGAGAATGCCTACAAGTTGCGCTTGCCGACGAATATGAAATTTCTCCAATGTTCAATGTCAAGGACTCAGGGCTTACACTTCAAGTGAAGACTCGAGGGCAAGTCTTTTTCCACTATAAGATTGACGTATTCACAAACAGACCCAATATCAGTAATCGTTCAATATTGAAATAATCGATCGTATGTCACACTTACTGAACAAAGAAACTCCTTTTAACTTACTAGCCTCGAAGGCAAAAAATGCGGTTTGACTGACAAACCCCGATGTTGAGCCGCCATATTGATTTAGAAAGATTGGCCGCATGATCTTATTTTATTCTATCCCTTTTAGAAAGATTTGCTCCAATACTTATTCATCTCTTTAGGAAGATTTGTTTATTTATTTCCAAAGTTTTCTTTAGGAGTTGCTTGTAATTTAGAAAGTTTTTTCCTAATTAAAGTAGGAGTTTCTTTATTTGATTTAGAGTAAGGCGCTATATATACTCCCCCCATAATGTAGTCTTGACAAATCGCCTGTTTAATAATATTTTAGATTTCTTTAAGAGTTCTCTTGCTCTCTTATCTCAAGTGATTCCCTGGGACGAGTTCGTGGCTTCTCATACCTAGGTGGATTCCCAGAAGAGTCTGTCTCCATTTATCAATCAACCCATTCCATAGCTGACTGTGCGCCTTCACCTGTCATCTCATTCCTGTGTGGATCTTTTCGTAACCCACAGTGAACTACTGCAAACTCTACTCTCCTCACCATCTCATCTTTTCTCTAAACTTTCCATAACCAAATTCCTTTTCAACCCAACCCAAAACATTCCAAATCTTATGTTCCATACCACTAAAACCTTCCTAAATACCCTTTCCTTATATACCAAATACACCAGTCCCTAACTTCTAGAAAATCTCCAAATCTGTCCATAACCTATTTGGCCTTAGAAAACTACCCAAAACCCATATTTTGACTTCTTCTACCTAAACTGATCATCCATCACTTTGGCCCCTACTCTCAGACGTAATCACTTGACAACCTATCTCATTATTTTAAAAAGACCACACGTCCACATACTGATAAAAATGAGTAAATGTAATACTTGGGCTCCATGCACAATACTCACAAAATATATCCCAATCCAACTATATTACATGGTTCAAGAGTTAATAAATCACTCTTAATTCAAACATATATTAAAACCCTGGCGCCTAACTGCATGTTACAGTGCATCTACCAAAGCCACATACCTGCTTTTCTTCTTAAACGTGGCCCTAGTGAGCGTCGCCCTCCGTACACTCCCTGCACCCGAGCCAGTAATCCTCAACAAAGGAGCAAAAGCCTAGTAGTGATAATTTCCTACATGGGTTACCTCCCAACCTAAGTGCACACACGCCATGGCAAACAATCACACCTAAGCAAATACATGATCCTACTCAATGTCTACGCCCAATTCCATGTCTCGTCCTCACCGACTCCTCTCAATAACATGCCCCAAGCCAAATGCGAGTAAAATCACGCCAAAACAAAGCTTTTTGTTCTCAAAACTTCAACCGAAGCCTCAAAATTTATTTGACAACCCTTCGAGGCGACCGTTGATAACCCTCCGAAACACCATGGGCCCTCCCACGCGGAAATTGCTGGACAATCCCACAAATTCTTCGGAAAATCTTATGTCGAAATTTCTTTCCCAAACATTTTTCGTTTTTGTTTTCTTTCATTTTCGTGTCATGCACTCACTCCTAATATTCTAAGGTGCCCTGAAGGTATATGGAATGCATTATATGCAACCCAACAACTCATGCTAATAATATATAAACATGCATACACTAACATAATTAATCATAAATCATGTTATTTAATTTGTAACCACACACTCAAAATTAGCTCACATGGGTCAATTAATCTAATCAAGCAATTCATTTTGAATCACCCAAAAACACTAATAAAATCATGATGACTATCATATGAACAATGGAAACTCCTGCCAATAATCTCACTACCACACAATTAGGAATTTCTTTACTCGGTTCAAAGATTTTGAGACCGATAACACGACCTTCCAAGCCTCAATAAATCTCATCCACAAATGCTCTCAGCCAAAGAATAAACCAAATAGGGAAAGATCCATACCTTCGAGTTGTCTTAACCCACAAAGTCTAAGGCTCACGAAAAAGCCTCTCGCCGCGTAGAACAACTCATTTCGTCTGTTTAAACCGACTGTCCACCGAAATCTAGAGAGAAGTAGCTCTCTCTCTCTCTAAAAATCTCAAATCCCACCACCGATTGCTTCCAATGGAGAAGATGACTATTCCTTTTTTTTTTTTGTTTTATTCACTTAACATTTCAATAATTCTCATCTTGTTTTTTTGTCTTGATTTTTGACACATGGCTTAATCTAAGAACCATTCATCTCCACCCTCTCTCTAATCATGCAACATGTGTCACATGTGTATATGTAGTAGGTGACTTTTGTCACATCATAGGTCTCTCACAAGCCGCGCATCAGACTACACTTCAGGCCTCGAAAACTGGAAATCTCGACTATCCTAAGACCCGACCAAATTGACGTGATACCTAGATTTCACGAGACAATTCCAGCAAAGAAACTGTTTTCATTATCCGAGATCTAGAAAAATTTCAGATTTTGATCGAAATTACCATTTTACCTTTAAAATTTGAATTTTCTGCTTTTACATTCTCCTCTTAAAAGGAATTTCATTCCAATTCTCAGATAATCACAAAGAATTTACATGCATATAACGTGCACTATACCATGCATGTAAACTAGTCATTTAAGTATTAAACGACTAAACCACACGCACTTAACCCTAAATAAGAAGGATAGTGGGCCCGCATCGTGTCCCGCCTCTCCCACGTTGACTCCTCTACTCCAATCGGTGCTACCATAAGACCCCTCACTAGCTCCTTACACGGTCTCAAGGCCGCAAAACCCAACCCGACTATCCATAATGCACACTGGTCCCTCCTCGAAGGTCCCATCCATGTCAACATCAATCTCTCCCCAATCCACTACATGAGCTGGATCTGGAGTGTACCTCCGGAGCATAGAGACGTGAAATACCTCGTGGACACCTGACATGCTAGGTGGTAAAGCCAACCGGTACGCTACAGTGCCTACCCTCTCGAGTATCTCGAAGGGCCCAATGAACCTCAGCGATAGCTTCCCTCGCTTGCCGAACCTGACCACTCTTAGGCATCACCGCAAAGACGCGGATCTCCAACCTCAACCTAAGGGTCGCACGTCGACATATAGCTCTGCCTGACACCTAAGCCGTGAGAAGATCGCCGGTCGTATCAAGCTCACCTTCTCGGAGGTGCGTCTCCAACCCATCAGACCACTGACAGCTCTTCCCACTTCTCATTCGAACATACCTAAGTGGATCTCGCATGGACTCCCATACAATGCCCCTATGGTGCGATCAGATACTCCGCCGATAACCGTTTGCTGTAGCGCATTCCATTAAGGGCAAAATGCACTTCCCAACTACCCTTATGATCCGCATTTACGTTTCAAAGATGTCCCCTTCTGAACACTGGTATAGTCCCTCTCTCGACCGACCATCCGTCCTGGTGGGTGGAAAGTTGTACCAAGGTAAGTCGTGTGGTACTGCCCATAGCCTTTGGAAACCTTCAAAAGTGCATTGTAAACCTCTAAGTTCTTATCCGACATGGATACCGGGTACCCATGTAGTCCGACTATCTCTCAATATGCAACCGATGCACTCTCCAATGTGAAGGTCATCCCACGGGCCAGAAAATGCCTACCCGTGAGCATCCACTATCACCCATACCGCGATCATGTCCCCGCGCGGTTCCGTGGCAAGTGGGCTCACAAATCCATCGTGACGCGTTCTGACTTCCACTTACTCCAATGGTCGTGGCAACCTCGTTAGCTTCTCGTGTTTCGCCAACTTGGCCGCCACTTCGCGAGAAATCGCCAAACAAAGTCTCCTTACGCTTCTTCATCCCGCCCGTAGTATCGGGATGAAGATCCCCGGTACATCTTCGCGCCACCGATGCAAATCTAAACTGAGAGCACCGAAATCCCCGAATCTCCCTCTCTCAAACGGCTAATCAACTTACCTACCCGCCCTCTATACCAAAGATTACCATCTGCTGACGGCCAAGCCCCTGCCACCGCATTCGATCAGGGTATTCTGGCCCCGATGGACACACTATCTCTGCCTTGCCCCCTCGGGACTCAATCACTCGCCATTGTGAGACGGCAGCGTACTGAAACTCCCGAATGTACTGTGGCTCGTGCCGCAAAGATCGTAGCCCAAACCGGTCCCACGCTCAAGATCTCCGCCACTCCGGAAGTTATACTAGGCCAATGCTCCCCGTGACTCCTCGACCGAGCCACATCGCCCACTCACATTTGCTCGGCCAAGACAGGTAATGCAAAAAGTGAAGTCATAATCCTCTAGGGAACTCCATTCATCTACGTTGCCTCATACTGGTGTCCCACGCGTGAAAATATACTTCTCGCACTTCAGGAACCGAGTACAATTCGAATCTCCTCGTATTATATATAGTAGTGGCGCCAAATTCAAGGCAAAGACCATGGCCGCCTAACTCCATGTAGTGTGTGGTAATCTTCAAGTGCTCTGGCCTAATGTGACCGTAACACCGTATGCTTTCATATATTCAAGTAAGGATTGGGAGCAAATGCAACTTATGCCCTATGATATTTAAATTGTGATTAAGACAGCCATCTTAATGGTTGGTTTAATTAGAGATTATAGAAGTGTGTTAGATTGCAATTTTATATGTGGGTCAATTATGCAAGTTTAGTGGTTTTGTTGTATTTTGTACTCATATGTCTCAAGGACCACTTTTTTTTCGATAATTTTCATGACCACGCTGGAAAACTTGTTCGTGGGAGAGGGACTGTAAAGTGTAATATCCCTTGTGAGCTATGTGGCATCATGAGGCATGACACCTCATGTATATGCATGGAGATCTCACACATGGTAGTGCATGAGAAGATCATTATGTGCCAGCAAACCACCTCTCTGTTTTGGATGCTAGACCAACTTTGCTAGGAAGTGGAAAATTCGAAATTTAGAAAGTGAGAGAGAGTTCTAGAGAGAAGCTAGAGAGAAGGAGTGAGAAAAGGCTTGAAGGAAAGCTGGTTTTTGTGGGAAAGTTCACAAGGTATGTGACTATCCAGAAAAAAAAAGTTCACTAAGGTATGTAAATATGATCTCGAGGCCCTTAGTTGCATTTTTATGGACTTGGTTATATTCTGGGTTTTGTTGGGGATTACATCCTAACCACTGATGAAAGGTGTGTTTGGTGAACTTAAATTGTAAAATACCGTCAGAAGATGGCATGTGTGTGTGTCCAAGGGAGGTGCTGTCCAGTTTTCCCCTTCGACCTCATGACATTGTTTTCGCCATAAGTTGCTCAAAGAACCTCGAACTGGATGATTCCAGTTGGAGAAGAAGCCCAAGACCTAGCCCTCGAATGTCTAGAAGCAACCAAGAACTAAACCCCTACCATAAGGCCCTTTGAATTTGAGAGGTTGAAAGTCAGGTGCGCATTCTGTCCTCTCGTTTCCGAGCCCTGCAGTCATAAGTTGAGTTATATGATCCAAATGGAGTGATTCAAACCTTCTCAAAGTAGCCATTATTAGGGGCGTAATCCTCATGAAGAGCATGGCCAAAATTATGGCTCATTTGTTCCCATAATTCGCTGAAGTAAGGGTGAAGTGAGGACACAGACTGTCCCTAGGAAATACCTTGGGAGGTCGAGTGTAAAACCATAACTTGATTCCAAGGTCCGAATGACCCGATTTAAGAGGCCATGGAAAGCCAAGAGATAGGGGAACTTTTGGTCAGAAGACCATAGTGAACAAAAAAAACATGTATGTATTGGTCAAAATGGTAGTAAGAAAAAAAGAAAAAAGGGGTCTGAGATGAAATAAACAAGGTACAAGTGTTGTAAAATAAGCTGCAGCAATCCCACAAGGGTGTTAAAATGTTGATATTAGTAAGTGTAAGAGAGTGCTCTTGAAGGACTGGGCGTTAATGTTGGTAGGTATAAGAATATGTGATTCTAGTGGTGAAGCAGTACAAACTAATTTGGTAATTTTTATGTAACCCTGATTGCTCGAGGCTAAGAAATCTATGACTCACACTGCAAGATCCTGAGAAGCTCCCTGCTTGACTCTCAATGAGACTTGTGGATTCCTTTGAACCAAGGAAGGTAGGGATCTTGTAACCTTTCTCCGCTATACTACGGTTCGACGAAATTCTATACCATTCCATGCTTGAACTCAGGTGATTTTCTACGATATATATAAATGTGTATATTTTTATATCTATGGAATTTCTTGAATTAACCTGGTACATGATGTTTTTAAATATCCATGTGGGTGAAATGCTTGTAGAAATTGTTTTAAAGCATGACACGGTATGGACTGTGTGAGAGTCCTGACGATAGAATGACACTCGGGATCATGACTGGGCCCCCGGGTCAGAGCCTTAAAGGTCACGATATACGGATGTGGGCATATCCTCGTGAAGTCCGATCAATTTGTCGTTACACGCGATGTGGGCATATCCTCGTGGTAAGTCCCATCAATTTGTCGTTATAATGGAGGCAAGATATCCCCTAGCAGTACCCCAATTTATCGTTGTTCGTGGGGATGATAGTTAGTCCCCGGTGGTTTCAAAAGAGTCACCGATGAGGGGTCGAGATGGGGTAAGATTGCATCCATTTGTTTCCACATCAACCTACACTGAAAATGCCTGCGTTTTGAGATGTGTTGAATTATTTCATTTTGAAATGTTTTTATAAGCATGGCTTGTTATGGGATTCACTAATGGAAGTTGTCGAACTCACTTCATTATTCCCTCCACCTTAGATGCGTGTGTACGGTAGACCAAACCGCAAGATGACTCGGTATTTGACTTGCAGGGTTTTGGAGGCTGGGAATCAAAAGGCCAGCCTTATCATGCCTGGTCAGCATACATTTTGAGGAACATCTAGTGTTGTGAGGCCCACATCAGATATTTTGGATACTATATCGATCATGTAATAGATATTTGGCTTCAGGCCATTAGTCAGGACACTTTGTAGAAAGTTTTGGGATTTTGTGCAAATATTATTTTGATCAAGTGTAAGTGTATAGTATTGGGTGCATTGAGGATTTACTCTCAAGACAGATATGTATATATATGTTTTATGACCTCGAGTTGAGTTTTTAATTACGTTTAGGCGATGATTACTTCAAGTGGAGTTTTGGACTCGTGTTTCAAGAAATACAGTTGATATATATGGTGTGTAGTGGCTAAAGGTACTTTGGCGCAAAGTGTCGATTTTAAGAGTCCATGTTAGGGACTCATGATGAAAAAAAAAAAGATGGTAAAATACATAAATCACACCGTGGAAATCGTGGTGTGACACTTTGTCTAAGAGTCTCTGTAGCTGACTCCGAAATCTTACAACTCAACCGGTGCCATCCTATGTCAGTCGCTAGAGACGGGCGGCAATTGTGGTGTAACTCGATACCGAATCTACAACCCTCTACGGAGGCAATCCCAGTAGCTCATCCGGGAAAAACATCCTCATACTCGCAGACTACTCGAGGTAGATCTAAGTCCGGGTCTCACTCGCCCTCTAGTAAGGCTTCATAATTCCAACCCGCCTAACCCGTCCCCCGACACTCTGTGACTCGCATTAATCGTCCGGGGCAAAATGTCATGCTTATCCTTCTGAAATACAACACGAGTACCGTTTCGCGTAGCGTAACCCTCTACTCAACACATCACTGTGAAAATGCCGCCACCCATCCCCAGACGCATACAACTATATCTGCAGACTCTGTGTCACCACAGTAACTCCAAATTCTAGACTGCAACGACGACATACTATCCCACTCACAATCCTGGGGAGAACTCACACAAGGGCCTCCAAGGCCTCAACTCCTAAGCCCAACTCTATCACACCCACGCAAAGATTCTAAGGCGTTAACACGCACTCGAGACACTGTTTACATACTAAAAACATTTCATACACGATGTCCATGCATTCATATGTAATGCAAGACAATAATTCATATATTAAATCATATTCAACAAAAAAAAAATTATTTTATTTTATTTTATTTAAAAAAAATTATTATTATTTTTTTTTTTGAAAACCTCGTGAATAGTGTTTCATGAACTATATCCAAATAAAGGACTCAAAACAAGCGGTCCTCGAGTCAAAATCGGTCAAGTACGGGGCACACACCCATGGCCTGCGCCGCAGACACGCGAAAATCGGTCACCTTGTCGCGGCAACCGCGGTCGTAGACGCGGGCTTTCCCCCCGCCGTATCACACCGCGGTACCCTACCGCGTCGTGGTGGCGTCGCAGCGTATCGCTTTAGGCTGACGCCGCGCTGGCACGTCAGATCGGCGGCGTTGTGTCTCGACACAAGACCGCCACAGAGCCCCCTTCCAACTACAATATAACATTTGTATCGCACTTCCGCTCCTGCCGCGCTTCACACGCCGCTTGATGTCGCAGCCTCTGGGCCACAGATTGTGGCGATATCTGGGATTACATCTCCCGGCGCGCTACAGATGAGAGACCTAAAGTCGCCTCAACCACGGCATACCTTTGTATTGCAACCCACTCTGGCTAGGGCTCGGCTTCCGCCGCGCGCTGAGATCTGCGTGGGCCGACCAGATCAGGCCCCTCTCACGGCCGTACTGCATGATGTCGATCAGCAGCCGGGTCAGATCGTGGCCCTTTACGCTTAGCTAAAGCCTCGCTATGATACAAAACAAAGGTATTGTGACTTAATCACCAAAATGGGCGCAGAGCTCATTCCAATTTATCGTGAACCTTTTTTTTTTCACATCATTTTTTTTTTCATTTTGTTCCACCTACCGAAGACCACAAAAAAAAATAATAATGAATAATGATATATATATATATATATATATATATATATATATATATATATATATATGTATATATATATATATATATATATATATATATATATATATTTCTATTTTCCAAGAGAACAAAAATAAATTATTAAAATTTACAGAATGTTTTCAGTTTACACATTGTAAAACTCAAAAAAATTTCTTCAATAATTTTTTTCCCAGCAAGGCTCTACCAAGCACACAAACCACACAATTCATAACACATCACAAAATCAAATCACACATCAGCATTTCTTATCACTGCAATGCCAAAGGATGGCGGATTCAATTCCTTTTTTCCACGAGCCTTAGGTATTCAGCGATACCTAAGCTCACACTGCCGACGCTGGGTATTGGAACTAAACTTATGGATACCCAAACCCGAGCTCCCTAGGTAATCGTTTACCTAAGCTCTGATACCAAGCTGTGACGCCCCATTTCTGGAGGGTTCATTGACAACCCGTCAACCCGTGGAATATTCGTGGATGTTCGTAACCCGACAACCACCATGAAACTGTGCAGAAATTCCCTTTGTACGGGGAGCTCTACCCAAGGTGCAACCTGTCCCAATCACATGGCAACCTGTCCCAATATTTTACAAAGACCACATCGGGTCCACATACGGATAAAAATGAGTAAAATGGCCACTTGGGCCCATGCATTAATACTCACAAAATATATCCCAACCAACTATATTACATGGTTCAAGAGTTAATAAATCACTTATCTAAACATATATTAAAACTTACAGCTCTAATACATGCTATACAAAAGATATCTACTGAAGCCACATGTCGGCTTTCTTTTAAATGCAAATCTAGTGAGCTCGTCTCTCTCGTACACTCCCTGTACCTGAACTAGTGATCCCTCGACAGGGTGAGCAAAGCCCAGTAGTGATAATTTCCTACATGGGTTACTCTCTACCTAAGTGCACATGTCATGGCAAACAATCACACCCAAGCAAATACATGATCCTACTTGAATGTCTACATGCCCAATCCCATGTCTCGAGTCCTCACCGACTCCCTCACACATGCCTAAGCCAAATGCGAGTAAAATCACAGTTTTCAAAACAAAAGCTTTTTGTTCTCAAAAACTTACTACCGAGTTTCGGTAAAATTTATTGGACAACCCTCCGAGGCTAATCTGTTGGATAACCCTTCGAAACAATTTATGGGCCCCTCTGACGTGAATTGTTAGACAATCTCCCAACACAAATCTCCGGAAAATCTTATGTCGAAATTTCTTTCACAAACATTTTTCGTTTTTGTTTTCTTTCATTTTCGTGTCATGCACTTACTCCTAATATTCTAGGGTGCCCCAGTGCATATAGAATGCATTATGCCAATCCCAACAACTCATGCTAATATATAAAACATGTATATACTAACATACTAACACCATAAATCATGTTATTCAATTTGGTAACCAATAACACCAAAATGAGCTCAAGGGCTAATTAACGAATCAAGTAATCCATTTCAATCACCCAAAAACACACAAAATCATTAATACCATCACGTGAACAGTGAAACCCTCGGGTTGGCACTGTTCACGGCCACACAATTAGGGATTTCTTCACTCGGTTCAAAGATTTTGAGACCGATAACATGGCCTTCAGACCTCAACAAATCCCCATCCATAAAATGGCTCTTAGCCAAAGAATAAACCAAGTAGGAAAAGATCCCTACCTCTTGGAGTTGTTGAAACTCCACAAAATCAATGCCCACGCGTAGCCCTCGCCGCGTAGAATAGCTTTACTTCTTGGCCCAAAGCGAACTGACGGTCCGAACGCCGGGAAATCTAGAGAGAAGTAGCTCTCTCTCTCTCTCTCTAAAATCTCAAATCCCACCTCACTGCCAATTTTTGCTTTCCAATGGAGAAGATGACTATTCTTTTTTTTTTTTTTTTATTCACTTAACATTTCAATAATTCCCATCTTGTCCTTTTGTCTTGATTTTTGACACATGGCTTAATCTAAGCCATTCATCCCCACCCTCTCTCTAATCATGCAACATGTGTCACATGTGTACATGTAGTAGGTGACTTCACACATCACACGCTCTCACAAGCCGCTTTACTGAACCCAATACCCGGCGGCTCAAAAGTGAAATTCCAACCTGCCTCTGAATTTGACGAAATTTGACGCGGGCGGCAGATTTCTTTTTTTTTTTGGATAATTAAGCTGCTATTTCCAAAAGCAACACCACAACCAAAGAATACACGAGCCCAAGGCCCAAAAGAAAAGAAAAACGGACAGAACCTCCCCTAAAAATAAGGGGCAGGCCACAGCCCGAAACAACAACAACAACCAAGGACAACAAACCAAAAAAAAAAAAAAAAAACCAAGCTCACTTCCACAACCCGGAAGGAGACAACACACCCCAAAGCCCAGCCCACAGCCCGGGCGAAGGCAACCAAGGCCCAAAAGAGACCAGGACCCAACCAACAACAAACCCATCAATCAACCAAGAGAACCATCAAGACCAAAGATATGAAGCGGGAAGGACCATCTTCACATACTGCTCACCGAATTGTCCACCACCTTCCTCGAAACTTGAGATTCTCAACCGAACATCATTGGCTGCATTTGAGTTGAAAATGGCGCCAGCGGGAGAATAGATGTTCTCAGATTCTACTATTCGATGCCTCCATAAATGATAAATGGTAGCACCCCACGCAATCCTCTTGGTAATAGAACAAAATGATTTCCCTTTAGAAGCACAAACCCATAAGAATTCATTCTCCCAACTTCGCGGCATTCTGGAATTTCCACATAACCTTAGTATTCTCAACCAAATACCAGCAGTGAAATGGCACCCAAAAAACAAGTGATTCCTATCTTCAGCATTTGCACGGCAAATGGTAGCTAGATTTCGCGAGACAATTCCAACGGTGAAATCCATTTCGTCATCCGAGATCTAGAAAATTTTCGGATTTTGACCGAAATTACCATTTTACCATTTTTCAGAAAATTTGAATTTTCTCGGGTTTTACACCCCGAGTCCTTACCAACCCCATACTTGAGTCGTTATCGACTCCCATACTCGATTCTTTATCGACTCCTACCACATAATGCAAAGCCCATGTGTGATAAACCGTCATTGATGAATCACATCCAATGAACACTGAAATGTGTCTTTGTTTATAAACCATAACTTTTACGGATGTTACTCATTTCAAATGATCTTCTTTATTCAAAACCATGTGGTGGGAAATCGATTGGTCTCACCGTAGGACTCGTATTCTTCCGCCGACACTTTTCGATTTTCGCGGTGGGAGTGTTCGACCTCGGTCCGGTCTTTTTAACCCGAGGGAGCAGCCCAGTCTTCTGCTATTACTTGACACAAGTTTTCTTTACCATTTTATTCAACCGTGCGACTCTGTTAAACTTCGTCCAACTTGACCGAGCCAACCCAATCAATCACCAAACGCAGTGTTGATTTTCAATCATGCACTCACACCCATTCAATGCGATGTCCCCGTGCATATGCAATGTAATGAACCATTGCATTTTATATCATGGCATATGTATACATATGTAACACAATCCACACCACTCACCGGGTGTCATAGATAATCACGTCACTTGCATATGACTTTCATACATCATTTCATTAATGTCAATATATTATGCATGCATATATCAACATCAACATACAACATGTCATTTTATGTTCAAGCATGACGCATACACAATCAAGCCAAGTAATGGCCATTTGCACATAGAAATTTATCACATGTCAATGCATTAGAACACACATATTGACATCCAAACATGTCACTCCTTAGTCAAGCAATGACACTCTCAAACAAGTTATATTAATGATCTCAAGAAACCCACAAACAATCACAACCAGGCTACAAAATCGACTCCCAACAGCTATAGACATAGGCCTCAACACAGTCACAGGCTCACCTAGGCATAGCCTACCTTCAATCCGATCGAGAGAGTGTTCAATTCGGGTTCGGGGATGATTTACTTCCCACCACTCCGCCATCGCCGGATTCGTGCAAACAGAGAAGCGCCAAAGTCTCGTGGTCCTGGCCGCAAAGGCAAGGGCTTCTTGCGCAGGTCAAGCAATCGATACCGCTGCTGTGTTAGCTTCGAATTGAGTGACACTATTTGTGAATCGCCCAAATCTTACTGCCTTCACAGCCTCTCTGGGCGCCGGAATACGGGAAGGTGATTATCAAAACCTTCCTCCTGAGGCAAGGGTCAAGGTGTGGGTCTTTGGGAAGGAAGCTCTTGTGGGTCGCCTCTTGACAAGCGCTCCCATTACATGTAGTTAACCTTTCAATGAGCGGCTGGGGCAAGCACGAGATACCGAGATCTCCACAAATGCATAACGGGTCAGACATATCTCAAAGTTCCTCGAGACCTGGTTGCTCGAGATTGGGTTTTGGAGAATGGGCCTTGGTATTTGGCTGGTAGACCAATCATTCTTCGATTCTGGAAACCAGGCATGGAGATGCTTAACGTGCAGATCACCTCCCTACCTATCTGGGTAAAGTTTTTTAACATCCTCCGAATACCGGATCGTTACTGTACTTTGGATACACAGAAGTGCCGAGGCATCTCCCTATGCATTTAGACACTCACCGAGAATCACTCTAGATTATCCTTTGCTAGATATGGCTGAGGTGATGGCCTGTACATTCCCAAATCGCATTATTGGATCCGGGAAATGGTAAGTACACTCACATTAGAATTGAAAATTCATGGGTTCTCAGAATCGCGCACACCGAAGATCTTCAGCTTATAGTCATGGAAGTGTCGTGGTGTAAGAAAATGGTTGACTCTCGAAATAACCGGTCCGGATCACTTTGCTAGAGGCCCGTTAAAGACTATGTTGATGATGCCGATTCTTCTCTATATAGTGAGAGTTGGGTCAGCATCATCGATGATATGTGCAACCACATTATAACCCCGTAAGGCCGGAAATGTGAAGGTTACCGATATCCGTGAAAGCAACACCGCAATACCTTCGAATGTTTAACTAGGTGTGTTGATACCGCATCCAGAAGTTGCCGCTGATCTCTATAGCGCTGTCGTGTATTTTACCAATATTCCTAATGTTATCTCCACTCTAGGTGGAATAGATCATCGATTCTTCCAAGCTCGACCTTCCAAATATTGCAGATTTCTCGTATTAATTTCTCCCTGCTTTGCGGAACGCTTAAGCATATAAAGAGAATTGATGAGCGGGACTACATGCCGATGTCAAAGAAGAAGCTCAAGAAACTGCAGGAAAAAAGGAACATGCTATCAAGGCTGCGTAACTCTAGCAAGAGGCGTGACACCATCTCCATCAAGGATACCGACTAATCACTCTCAGGTCCCGTGTCTCGGATGGGGCGGGTTTGTTCGTATGTTTTGGCCCTGATATGGGGTTGTGGTTTTCCGGGTCGGTTGGTTGGTTGCCCTGCTTTTGGGTTTGGTCGGTCTCGAGGATTGTCGATCTCTTGTTTCGTTCCACTGTGGATTTTTGTGATCGGGCTGATGCCCTCGCTCCTATATTTTTAGGAGGTGCCGCCCGTTTTCGTATTCTCTTCAAGGTTTTCGCTTTGTACTATTTTTTAGTTTGTTGGGGTATTGCCCTTTTGGAAATAAATTCTTACTTATCCAAAAAAAAAGAATAGAAACAGAGACCCCAAATTGAGCCAGACCAGTGGCCTCAGTAGCAATACACCGATGGCATACCACCTCGTCAGCACCCAAAAGGGCCCAACATATCCCACCAATTCAGCAGTTGAATTTAGGCATCACTCATCTGGCTGCCATCTTCGTATTACAAATGGTCTTCCAGCAATATACCAAGGACGACAATCCATTACCCAATCCCGTGCAGTCATGTCCCTGAACCTGAATAAGTACAACCCATTATCTGTAATGAAGATCTTAGGCATCTCCTGTTTTTAGGAGTTGCGTTATGTAATTTAGAAAGTTTCTTTTCCTAGTTAAAGTAGAAGTTGCTTTATTTGATTTAGAAAGTATGGGACTATATATACCCCCATAATGTAGTCTTTGACAAATCAAGCCTAAGTTTAATATTTTTAGATTTCTTTTAAGAGCTCTCTTGTTCTCTTATCTCTCGGGTGGATTCCTCGTGGGGACGTAGTTCGTGGCTTCATACTAGGTGGATTCCTGGTGGCGGTCTTTGTCCGCTTTATCAATCAACCCGTCCATAGTTGATTGTGGCGCCTTCACTCCATCATCTATCTTGTGTGGATCGCTTCATTAACCCTAGCAACTACTCTTGCAGTAAACTCTACTATCTCACCATCTCATCTTTTCTAAACTTTCCATAACCAAATTTTCAATCTCAACCCAAAACTTTCCAAATCTTGTTCCATACTACTAAAACCTTCCTAAATACCCTACATTCTCTGTATCGGTAAATGGTGAGCTAGCGGGATTTTTTGCTAGCAAGCGCGGGGTGAGACAAGGGGATCCACTTTCTCCGCTTTTATTTATCATTGCTATGGAGACTTTCTAGATCATTATCGGGCCAAGCCGCCATAGCCGTGGATTTCGCTCCATCCTAAATGCGGGGAAATCAGCCTTACCCATCTAAGCTTTGCGGATGATATTTTCCTCTTTTCTGGAGGGACAAAATCCAGTGTACAAGTTATGATGAACGAGTTGGTAAAGTTTGAGCAATTTTCTGGGTTGCAAGTAAACAAGCAGAAGAGTGCCATTTTCATGGCCGGGATGTTTAGACATTAAGAATGATATATTGAACACCACAAAGTTTCGCTCTGGGAGGTTTCCACGGCACTTGAGTCCCTCCGATCTCAACTAGACCCTTCCCATTCGAATACTACCGTCACGGATAAAATTCGGCGTAATTCATTCGCGGACAAGCAGTGGCGTTATCATATGGAAGGGTGTAGCCGATTGGTTCTGGTTAGATAGTATTCAAAGAATATTGGTTTTGTTTATAATTCAAATTCACTATTACAGATTGGAAATGCTTTCAAAAGCTTCCCTTCGTCCTGAAAATTGGGAATGCTCACCGAAGCAAGATCAACTGTATCGTCACCTTCCCAAGAGGAGGTGGTTCGGGTACGCTGGGGCCGTATCAAAGATTCGAATGATGCAAATGTAATGAAGCACATTTGGAATCTCTTTATAGTAAGGACTCCTATGGTCGTGATGTGGGCGCGGAGAAGGTACGAGAAGCCGAGCCCGTGGTGTGCTAAATCCCTTCTGGCTTGCTCATGGAGTCGGGCGGAAATCAAGCCACCGAGATGTGATCGTGCCATTCATCAAACACAATGTGCACAATGGTAAGAGACTCTTTTTACGGTAAGACCCTTGAACCCGGTCAGCCCCTCTTCGTACATTATGGAGACCAGATTATATATGATTCGCTATTCAAAATAATGCTCGTGTAGCTGAGGTTATTATTGATGGTAGTTGGAATTGGCCAATTGCAAACTTTGCAGATCTTATCGCTATCAAGAATAGTTGTACCAACTATAGCCTTGATGACTCTAGAGAGGATTCTATCTCGTGGACACTTGCTTTTCCGGGAATCTTAATCGTGAAACCCGCTTGGAACAATTTTTAGGCCAAAGAAGCCTGGTCAATCGGCACTATACGATTCGTTTCAAGCTATCAGAGACATGCTTAATTGGTCGGGCCATCTCAGATAGATTGGTTATGCAAGACAAGCTTCTCAGGTGGGGCATGACCGACTCTATATCGTGTGTTTCTCACGACTACTGTCAAGACAGAACCACTTGTTTTTTGGCTGTCGATTCACCTGTGTATATGGTTGAGAGTTTTATACTATGTGGGAATTCTAGAACCCACAATTTGGGAGAATGAGTTCTTATAAGTAATAGCTACCAAAGGGAAATCCTTTTGTTCGTCACCAAGAGGATTGAATGGGTGCTACCATCTATCATCAGGAGACAATAATAGTAGAATTTTACAGGTACTATGTATTATCCAAATTGGATGGCATTTTTCATCTCATTCAGAATGATGTCAGTCGAGAATCTCAAGTTTCCGTAAGGTGGTGATAAGCTGAATGTAGCTATGTGTGAGAGATGGTCCTTCCTCTTAACATTCTTGACATTGGTGCTTCATTCGTTGATTGATGGTTTCTGCTGCTGGTCGGGTCCCCAGGTCTGTGGTTGGCCTCGTGGGTGTCTTAGTCCGGCCGTGGGCCGGGCTGGGTGGCACTCGCTCCTGATGTGGGTGGGTGCCTATTTGTTTTAGAGCCTTATATCCTTGGTTGTTGTTGGTTGTTCCTGGTCGTTGCCTCCCTTCCGCTTTGGGGGAGGTGTCATTCTGCTTTTTCCCCTGTACCCCTTTGGGCCTCGGTCCGTATTCTTTCTGGGTTAGAGGCTTTGCTTTTGGAAATAAATGCTTACTTATCCAAAAAAAAAAAAATACCCTTTCCTTTTATATACCATAAACTTACCTTTCTTAACTTAGAAAATCTCCAAAATCGCCCATAACCTATTTCGCATTAAAAACTACCCCAAACCCATATTTCGACTTACCTAAGTCCTGGATCATCCATCACGGTCCCAACCTTGCATCAAAGTGGTATCGTGAGCTCCCGGATTGATGGCTGATCATAAATTGAACGGTGTGTTTACGCTAGAGACAAAGATCTCTAGATAATGCGTTTGAGTCGCTCACTAGCCAAGGAGGAAAAATATGATTTTTATGAAGAGCTTTTGCAAATTTAGTTAATCCTAAGGTTTCAAAGTACAAGAAAGCTATAAAGGTATGTATGTACGAGACTATGATTATTATGGGAGGCATTGCTACTACTGTAATGAAGATTACTATAAGAGGCATGGTAACTATGATGAAGGCTTTAGATTCAATCCAAAATTTAACATTCCGAGTCGATGGAAGGATGGATCATGATAGTGTATTATTATTATTATTTTGGATAGTTAAGAATTTATTACCAAAAAGGGCAATGCCCCAACAAACAACGAACAATACACCGAGCCCAAAGGCTACCCGAAATAGAACAAACGGACAGCACCTCCCCTAAAAACCTAGGAAAAGGGCATCAACTAGATCTGTGAACCCCATCTGAGTGATAACTTGACAAATGGCAATGACCAATCCCCACAAAACGGGGCAACAAGCAATCGACCCGACATCTGAGCCGTGACATAAGCCCACAGCAAGACCTGGGGAAAGAGCAAACATAATCCATGCGACTAAGATGCGGGATAAAGTAACACTTTGAGCCGAACAAACCCCTGAAAACGGGGTAATCAAGAATCGAGCGAGAAATAGGACCACTGAAGCGTTAGTTAATATCCATAATATAGGCGATATGGTATCCATGAGCACGCATCAAGCGGAGCCATGAATGAACCAGCGAGGATACCCAAACCCGATTGATTGAGAACCCGGTGGGGACAAACTGGATCATCATTGGAATTTTGGTATCTGAAACATAAGTGATCCTTTCTTGAATTTTGGATTGGCTGTAATATGGTGGAGCATGTCTTTGAGTATTATGATTCCCTTGAACGTGAAAAAGTGAAGTTGGTGGCTACAAAGATGTGCAAGAATGCTTCTATTTGGTGGAAAAACATGAAGAGACAACGTGAAAGAGATGGTAAAGGATTATGGGGATAATTATCCAAAAAAAAAAAGGATTATGGGGATGCGTAAGCGGACCGATCACCCCTTGGTTATCAAAAAAAAAAAAAAAGAAAGAGATGGTAAAAAGAAGATTCTTTTTTTTTTTTGGATAATTAAGAATTTATTTCCAAAAGGGCAAAGCCCCATAAACAATCAAGAGAATACAAGAGGCCAAGGCCACCAGAGAAAACGGAAAACGGACAGCACCTCCACTAAAATTAGGAGAGGGACATCAGCCCGTAACAAACACAACCAAATGCCAATAGGCAAAACAACCAAATAACAACCAAGCCCACACCCGGGCATAGGAAGACAAACCAAAACCAGGCCCCATCACAGTAACATGCGAACCAACCAATAATACCAAGCCCTTTTCACATTCTTTAGTTTGAGATCTGGTATTGCTAGAGTTATTTTTGCAACCCCATATAATAGTCTTCAAGATGTGATGAAACTTGCTTTGAAGGTTGGGACTAAAAAAAGTAATGGAAACTCTACTAGCTAAGAGTGGCTAATGAAGGGTTTGTTGAGGTTAATTCTTGGAATCTAGTGGTAAGAAAACTACTGCCTTTCAGTAAAGAGTGAAGCACTACAAGAATTGGCTTCTAAGTCAAGGCGTGTTTTTGGATAAGTAAAATTTATTACCAAAAAGACCAAGGCGTGTTTTAAGTACCAAGGGTTGGGGCATATTGATTTTGAATGTCTAACGAAAAGCCTTTGCTTAATTGGGAAGATGAAGCCAAGGAAGAAGATGTTATTTATTTATTTTTTTTTTTGGATAATTAAGAATTTATTTCAAAGAAGCCCGATACCCAAACAAAAGCGGCCCAAAAAATAGTACAAAGCCAAGCTGACGAGAGAATCACGAAAAGCCAGGGACGGCGCCTCCTAAAAACATAGGAGGCGGGGCATCGGCCCGTCTGAAAACCACGAGTGGAACGAAACAAGAGATCCAACGATCACTCAAGACAAAACAAACCCAAAACGGGGCAACCAATCCTTGTAGGCCAGAGAATACCTGACCCCATGTCAGGGCAAAAAACATGTCTGAGACAAACCAGCCCACATCAGGGCCGCAAGGACCACTAGAGTGATTAGTCAGTATCAACAATGTATGGAGAAATGGTGTCCACTCTACTGCTAGAGTTCACAGCCTTGATAGCATGTTCCTTTTTCCTCAGTTTCTTGAGCTTCTTCTTTGACATCGGCATGTAGTCCAGCTCATCAATTCTCTTTATATGCTTAAGCGTTTCTAAACGGGAGAGGTAATAGAAATCGACAATATTTGGAAGGTCAAGCTTGGAAGAATCCAATGATCCTATTCCACTTAGAGTGGAGATAACATTTGGAATATTGGTATCTGAACCAACCGCTATAGAATCAACGGCAACTTCTAGAATGCCAGCATCAACACCCCTAGTTAAACATTCGAAGGTATTGCCCGGTCTGACCTTTCACGGATGTCGATAACCTTCCCATTCGGTATACGAGTTTGTAATATGATTTGTCTATATCATCGCGGTAATGCGGCACCACTCACTAGAAGAAATCAGCATCATCAACATAGTCTTTAAGCGGGCCTCTTAAAGTGGTCGGACCGGTTGTATTTCGAGTCAATATTTCTTCACACCCTGACATTTCCCATGACTATGGCCAAAGATCTTACAGTGTGCGCAGTTCTGAGGAACCAATGGGTACTCAATTCTAATAGTAGTGTACTTACCATTTCCCAGATCCAATATTGCAGATTTAGGAAAAGTACAATTCATCACCTGATGCCTTATCCTGGCAAGGATAATCTAGAGTGATTCGGTGAGTGTCTAAATGCATAGAATGCCTACGGCACTTGCAATGTATCCAAGGCTAATGCGGTCCGGTATTCGAGAGGATGTTAAAAACTTTACCCAAATAGAGTGAGGTGATCACACGTTCGACATCTCCATGCTGGTTTCCCGAGAACCCGAAGAATGATTGGTCTTCCGACCAAATACCAAGGCCCATTCTCAATACTAATCGACAACGAGGTCTACGAACTGAATATGTACAACCCATTATGCGTGGTGGAGATCTCGGGTATCGTGCTTGCCCCATAGCCGCTGTGAAAGATTTAACCACATGTAATGGGAGGCGCTTGTCAATGAGCGACCCACAAGGCTTCCTTCCATAGACCCTCCTTCAACCCTTTGCCTCAGGAGGTTTTGATGATCACCCTTCCCATCCTTTGTAGAAGAGAGTACAGCCAGAAAGGCAAAGAAGAGCAAGATTTGGACGATTCACAAATAGTGACCTCAATTGTGGCTAACCTTGCGATGTCCAGATTGCTTGACCTCGGTAGTCACGCCTTATTTGGCCCGGACCACGGGCTTTGAAGCTTCTACATTTGCCGGAGTCCGACGATGGCGGGTGGTGGGAAATCGTCATCTCCAAGACCCAAAATTGAACGCACGATCGGTGGGTGGCGAATCGGGGTCCCGGGTATTCTTACTCCGTCGCCCGAAGCGGCCCTTCTGAGGACTCGGCCTGCCGAGACGAGCCGTCGGCGGGGAATCCGTTCGACTAAGATTTGAAACACTTCGGCGGAAATATTTCTTCTGGTTTTAACCCATTCACGAGTTGGTCCCTTTTTGCGGAACGCTCCGTCGACAGCGGCGGACCCATTTTTCCCCGCAAACCTTACCTTGGACCGATCTTGACGTTTTCCGCAACGCGGCGGTACGAAACGATCTATCCGCCCAAGCTGCGGCATCGGCAATGAGGGCTTTACGCATTTCGTTTTTAAATCGGATCTGGCGCGACAATCGAGCCCAGAAGATCCTTTTTTTGGATCTCCTCGATCGCGACTTCGGATCTCACGGTCTGTGGCAGCTCAATTTTCCTAAGGATAATCCCTCAGAGGTCGCTATATCTGCAACCCGCCGAAACCCATTTCCGTCACCCCCTTTTTTGGCCAAAGCAGGGAAAACCACGTGGTCACCTCCTCTGCTCTTCGGACTACACCCATTCTCCGATCGTTTAGGGGGTAGGCGGGGGCGATCCTGTGAATCTGGTAGGTTGTACGGGAATCGGCGTTAGGCGGTGTTTGTCCACGGCGTCACGAGAAGCGGTGGTACCAGCGCATCGTTGACGGCGGCGTTATCGAGGCTCCAAAGTGAGCGGAGGATCCATCATGGAGTAATCACGGAGGGCGAACCGGCCTATAACCGATTCATCATGGGTATCCCTTTTATTGGGAAGAGGGGAAACCCACTTTTTGTAGGCGACCACGCGTGGTCAGCCCCAGATGTTATTGGGGATAAGCTACTCAAGTGGGGACTCACCGGCTCTATATCTTGTGTTTTTGTCGTGCTAATGTTTGAAGACGAGGCAGCTTGATAACCCCGGTTGCCGTTTGCGTAGTATTGTGAGGAGGATTCTATGGTTGTGTGGGGTCTCTAGAACTCAGGAATTGGGAGGCAATTCTTGTGGAGTAATTGCCAACAAGGGGAAAGTCCTTGACTCTATTACAGGAAGATTGCGTGGGGTGCCACTATCTACCACTTATGGGGTCATGAAATGGTAGAATTCATGAGAACAACTATGCTCGGTGTCGTATCTTTCGCCTCATTTGTGATGATGTTAGACTTCGTATTTCTGGTCTCCCGAAGGTTGTTGATAGTCCTGCAAACAGATCAATGTGTGAGAGATGGTCCTTCCCTATAAATATTTTATCTCCTGGTAGGTTGCATGCTTGATATGTGATTGTTGGGGCCTTGCTGCCTTGCCCGGGTTGTGGGCGGGTTCTTGTTTTGTTTTTGTTGCCCGGATTGTGGGCTTGTGTCTTTGTTGGTGGCTTTGTGTTGTTCGGGTTGTTGCCTGCTCCTCTATTTTAGGGGAGAGTCTTTGTCAGATTTTTCTTTGCTGGTTGGCCTCGGGCCTCGGATCTTTGTGGTATTCTTTGGTTGGCGTTGCCCTTTGATAATAAATTCTTAATTATCCAAAAAAAAAAAAAAAAAAAGGAAGAAGATGTTGAACAAGTGATCAAATCTAACCATGTCCAAGAAGATGATGAGAATAAATCACTGTTGTCAAAATCTAAGTTGGATGTTGAAGAAGTAGTCGAATCTAACCTTATCCAGAAGATGAGGAGAAGAGTTCACTGCCGTGAAAATTTTTTTTTTTGGATAATTAAGAATTTATTACCAAATGGGGAGCCCAAAACCCAAAAAATACAACTAAGAATCACTTGGTTGTTGGTTGCCAATTCACTGCTGGTATTTGGTTGAGAATTTTAAGGTTATGTGGGTATTCCAGAATGCCGCGAAGTTGGGAAAATGAATTCTTATGGGTTTGTGCTACTAAAGGGAAATCCTTTTGTTCTATTACCAAGAGGATTGCGTGGGGTGCTACCATTTATCATTTATGGAGGCAACGGAATAGTAGAATCTATGGTATCTACTCTCCTGGCGTGCTATTTTCATCGTTTGTAATGATGTTCGGTTGAGAATCTCAAGTTTCCAGCAGGTGGTGGACAATCCAGTGAACAGAGCTATGTGTGAGAGATGGTCCTTCCCTCTTAATATCTTTGGACTTGGTGATTCTCTTGGTTGATTGATGTGCTTGTTGCTGGTTGGGTCCTGGTCTCTTTTGGGCCTTGGTTTCCCTTTCTTTCGGGTTGTGAAATTTGGGCTTTGGGGTGTGGTGTCTCCTTCGGTTTGTGGAAGTGTGTTTGGGTTTTTTTTGTTTTGTCCTTTGTTGTTGTTGGTTGTTTGGTGTGGCCTTCTCAGTTTTAGGGGAGTTCTGTCGTTTCTTTCTTTGGGCCTTGGAAGCAAGTGTATTCTTTGGTTATTGGGGTTTGCCTTTTGTAAATAAACGCTTATTTATCAAAAAAAAAAAAATACAATCAAGAAACCGAGAGGCGATAGAAGGCAGCGGAGAAAAAGAAAGAAAGCAGCGGACAGCACCTCCCAAAGGAAAAGACATGACCATGTAACGCTTTGATTAACAACAACACAATCAAGAAAACTAAAGCCCACATCCCGGCGAAGCAAACAACACAAAAGAAACTAATACAACAACGCTCAACCAGCGAGAAGGCAAACAAACCGCTAAACTCGAGCCCCGAAAAAACAAACAACAAAGCCAAAATCCCACATCCAGGGACCGAGGCGGCTGCGCTGGCTTAAAATGGGCGAACACGCCTTCACGGTAGCTCAAGCACCTGGCGGCCCTCCAATATAGTAAGGAGTAGCTCCATCTCTCGCACAAATCTCTATTATTTGGGTTGTCGACCACATTATAGAAGCTTGAGATCCTAAGCGACATCATTACAAATGAGAGAGAAAATGATCAGAATTAAATTGGTTTGGTGGATTCTAGCGATACCATTTGTCTCCATATGTGGTATATGGGCTCCCCAAGCAATCCTTTTGGTGATAGAGCATAAGGATTTACCCTTACATCCAATAACCCAAAGAAATTCGTTATCCCACCTCCTCGAAGTCTTGTAATGCCCGCACAGTATAAGAACCCTCATCCGGATTCCCGATGTAACTTGGCAATCAAAGAATAAATGGTTTCTATCCTCAACATTTGCTCGACAAAAAACACACGCGATAGAATTAATGAGTCCCCATTTCAGGAGCTTGTCTTGAGTGGAAAGTCTGTCTTGTATAACTAGCCATGAAATGAAGGAGTGTCTCTTAATAGACTGTGAGAACCACACAGCTGCATGCCAGTGCACCGGAGGCCTGCGAGGTCTAATGGAGTTCAAAGCGGGCGACGGTAAAAACAGGTCCTTGGCGTGTCAGATATAACATCCTCTCTATTAATGTCAAAGTGAGTCATCTGCTTGTTTTTAGCACTAAGGTCATTTGAAGCGATAATAGGCCAATTCCACCTAGCACCATCCATGACATCAGCAACTCTGGCATTCCTATGAATGGCGGAATCATAAAATCCGCTTTCCCCGAAAGGAGTCCCTTTATACCATTACATACTTGATGCGATATAGGTCTCTGCCTATCCTCGACTGAAATCTTCCACTTGGCTCCATGAACATCTCGAAGTCACGGCATTCCATATATCTTGCCACTGGCTTAACAAAACCTCTCGAACCGAACAACCCAAATAGAGTCCTTCCTATAAAGCAAATTCCATATGTGCTTCATTATAGTGGCATCATTCAATCCTTAACACGGCCTTTGACCCAAAGTCCACCTTCCTCCTTAGGCAGGCAGAGAGACTTCCACCCAACCTTGGCTTTGCGGGCATTCACATCCTTGCCGGAACCCACGGGAACAGCTAAAAAATGCATTCAATCTTATAAGTAAATTTTGGGATGATGAACATTGTGCAATCACGTTTGAATCTTTGTAAAAGAGGCGAGATATAAGTGAAGTCTACATGAGGAAAGCGTTTCTGAGTCCATGGTGGATCTGGCCATAATCTTATCAAGAAGAGGTTGGCAATCAGAGTGAGACAGCTTGGAGGAGATGAGTGGCTTTAAGTATCTCATAAGCGAGCTCCCCAGGTTAAACCCCGTCGTACCAGGATAGTAGCTTTAACCTTGTCTTGATCCCATCAAGAACCATGACACTCTTTTGTATTAGCATTAGGAGAAAGCCTCGAATTTAGTCGACTCATCCAAAATGCTTGAACTTGTCCACATTACCTGCGGCAAAAATAGATCATCGGTAAAGCCTGAAGTCTGAGAGTTTTGTTGTTTGCACCTGGGTGAAACTCAAATTCGGGATGGAGAAACATGCACGAAAGTGATACTTGAAGGCTTCCATAGCAATAAGAAGCATAAAGGATGATAAAGGATCTCGCCAGCGAACGCCCCCTTTTGTGCAAAAGAACCCCGTTAGCTCACGGGTTGACACATGGAGAACATAGGAGTAATGATGCAAGCCTTAATGCATCTCAATAGAGTAATTTGGAGTACCGCATGGAGACAAAATGTCGAAGATGCAGCTCCAACTTATAGAGTCATAGGCCTTCTTGAGATCGATCTTGAGAGCACATCTTGGAGGGCAGGAATCAGTGATAGTTTTCATCGGCTCTGAGTGGGAGGAGTATTGTCGGCCATGCTCGCCTGAGCAAATTTGCTGGCGGGGCTAATAATATCTGGGAGGCACCGCTTTATTCTGGAAGCGATAATCTTCGAGATGCATTTGTAGATAGTGTTACAACATGAGATGGGCCTGT
Source organism: Tetrastigma voinierianum (assembly GCA_016808115.1). Taxonomy (NCBI): domain Eukaryota; kingdom Viridiplantae; phylum Streptophyta; class Magnoliopsida; order Vitales; family Vitaceae; genus Tetrastigma; species Tetrastigma voinierianum. The sequence goes on along the minus strand of JAEQBH010006344.1, from coordinate 973 downwards.
AATCATGCATTGAGCTTGGGTTAGGAACTTTTGGAACCAAGGCGATGATAGTGCAGTTGATCTCCACCCAGACAAACACTACTGGTAGAAAAAAATACACTCACAGTTTCACACACTTCACCAACAATGTTCGAGGCCCTTTTGAAAAAAAAGGGAGGGGAGAACCATCGGGGCCCGGGCCTTTGCGTTATCTATAGAACATGGATCTCATGATCTCCTCATGTGTAATCACATTTGTTAAGTATCTCGAGTGCTGAGGACCGGCCAAGCCATCCACGTTATACTCAGCCGTGTTGAATCCCACGCATATTCTTGCCGTGATTGAAATGATTAACAAATTCTATACGATGGGCGGGATCTTTTAATTCTCGTCATTCTCCAGCGTAATTGATTTGATAGAGCTCCTAGAGTTCCTAGCTTTGACAGCTTTATGGAAGAAATTGGAATTCTGATCCCCCAACTTGAGCCATTGTATTCTGGATTTTTGCTTCAGAAACCCCTCTTCAGCTTGAGCTAGATCATGGAAATTCTTCAAACAAATCTTCTCATTCCTTACCAACACAGAATCATTTGGATTAGATAACAGATCAGCTTGAGCGCGATATAGGGTTCCCCGTGCTTCTACGACCTTCTCTTGAACATTAGCATAAACATGAAAGTTGAATGCTTTAAGGCGATTCTTCACGCTTCTGGTTTCGAGTGAGCTGTGCAGGGTTCCATACACATCAATATCCCAAGCATCCTTAACCAGGTCAAGGAAGGAAGGATGATCAGCCCAGAAATTAAAAAATTTAAAAGGACACCTCCGCCTTGGACGCGTATGCTCGGAATTATTGAGGTTCACTATAAGCGGGCAATGGTCAGACAGCCCCGGGTACTACCGTCAAATTTTGATTTAGAAATCAAAGATGTTTCAGATGCGAAGACTTTGGTTGTTGAAGAAACCGAAAGTGAAAAGATTCTCACTAAACAA